>VDFB02101075.1:0-20926 GCA_007258455.2 Sequoia sempervirens
AGGTAAGAATGATGCCTATTTTAGTGAGAAGTTAAATAATTCTAAGAAGAAATATTCTCTCTATGATCAATGGTTTAATGCTATAGTTCATGATTTGAAGAAATGGAGACACTATTTGTTGCCAAAATAATTCATTTTATATACTGATCACCAGGCTTTGTAGTATCTCAATAGTCAAGGACAATTGAATCAAAGACACTTAAAATGGTTTTAGTTTTTGTAGAGTTATACTTTTATTTTGAAGCACAGGAATGGAAGGTCAAACAAAGTTGCAGATGCCTTAAGTAGAAGGAAAAATTTGTTGATCAATAGAGATGAATATAGAGGTTTTTGGGTTCAATGAACTCAAGAGTTTGTATCCAAAAGATCCATACTTTGTAGAAGCTTAGAAGGCTTGTTTGGAACCTATTACATTGGATAGGATGAGATGGTTGGATTTCTTAATCCAAGATTGGATGTTGTTTAGAGGAAGCCAATTGTGCATTCCAAGGAGTTCTATGAGAGAGAGAATCTAATCAAGGAGAAGCATAGTGGAGGATTGGTTGGACATTTTGGTCGAGATAAGACCATTGCTCTTGTCAGTGAGAATTATTATTGGCCATAGTTAAAACAAGATGTGAAGAAGTTTGTAAAAAAATTTAGAGTATGTCAGATGGTAAAAGGAACAAGTCAAAATATAGGATTGTATTAGCCATTACCTGTACCTAAGAGGCCATGGGAGGATATTAGCATGGATTTTGTTCTTAGCTTACCAAGGACACAAAGAGGGTATGATTCCATATTTGTGGTGGTGGATATATTTTCAAATATGACACATTTCATTCCATGTCATAAGACTAGTGATGATGTTCATGTTGTAGAGTTGTTTTTGAGAGAGGTGGTGAGGCTACATGGTCTACAAAAGAGTATAGTTTCAAATAGAGATACCAAATTTTTTGGTTATTTCTAGAGGACATTATGGAAGAAGTTGAAGACATATTTTAAGTTTAGTTATTCACACCATCCACAAAATGATGGACAAACAGAGGTGTTGAATAGGAGTTTGGGTAACCTGCTAAGATGATTCGGAGGAGATAAGCCTAAGGGATGGGATTTGGTTATACCACAAGTAGAATTTGCTTATAATAATTATGTCAATAGGAGCACTAGTAAATCACCATTCCAAAATGTGTATGGTAGTAGTCTAAGAACTGCTTCTAAACTGAGAAAGATGGATAAGGGCGAGAAGAGTAGTGTTGAGGTTGAAGATTTTACTAAGCACCTGAATAATTTGCATGATGAGGTGAAGAAACATATCAATAAGATGAACTCATAATATAAGGCTTAGGTAGATCAAAAAAGGACCTGTATAAGGAGTTCTGAGTAGGCGATGAAGTCATGGTTCATTTGCGAAAGGAAAGGTTTCTAGTTGGTACATACAATAAGTTAAAGATGAAGTATGGACAGTGCAAGATCTTGAAGAAGCGTGATTTAGGAATTGCTTATGAGGTAGAGTTTCCTAGTGGAATAAACATTTCTCCTATGTTCAACATTGTTGATTTGATAGAGTATCATGAAGGTGATATAGAGGAGGGGTCGATAAATGAACAGTTGAAAATTCCAGCACCTACTTCAGAGAAGGAAGAGATAGAATAAATCTTGGATAGCCATGTGGGTAGAAGTACAAGAAATAGACAATATGAAAATTACTTGGTGAAATGGAGAGGAAGGCCTATTGAAGATTCATCATGGTTGTCTAAGGTTGAGGTTAATTGTCTTCATTTCCTTCTAACTCCTAAGAAGTGATAGGGTCACTTTTCAAGTTACCTTGGGTGTCTGATGCAAGAGCATCTAGTGGTGGAGGGAAATCTTCCATCACCCAAAAAAAATATTTTATTTATTTTCTTCAATTTTTTTGAGTCCCATGATGCCACTTAAGGGGTGTAAGCCAATCAAGCATCAAAAATAGCAAAAATTGGGAACTTACTATTTTTAGTAAGTCGGCCTAAACAGACTCGTATGAACCTAAAAATTTACTCCAAGGAGCATAACTAAAACATATTTCTGATCACGAAAGAATCACCTCAATACCTTGCATGGTTTGGGAGAAATTAAATTTTTCATCTTGAGAAATTTCTCCAATACAACTTCAAATTCAAATATAATACTTTAGAGGCCCCAAAATAGCTCAAAAAATGACTGAACCAACCTATGATGGGTTCATATGTTGTAGATATCATCGAGAGCTTTCCAATGATATGCAATAAAATAAAATCGGACACCTGGATCAAAAGTTATGGCCCTGCGAAGTTCGTCATCTAAAAAGTGAATTTCATTAAAAATTTCTTCCTAGGCCAGAAATCAAACGGTGGTACTTTTGGAGCCAAAACAAAAGGGGAAATTTGAAATTTCTAGAACATTCTAAGGTGGTTATTAGGAAAAAATAAAGGGTTAAGTTGGGGTTGTAGAAGGTGGCCCCGATAGTACTATGTGAGTAAAATGTGAGTAAATGATAATAACTAACACAATCAATAAGACATTTTATCAATGGAATTAAGCAACGATTAATCTAATAGAAGCATGAATCTACTAAAAGTGTCATATTGCTCTCTATCTCCAAAGATTTATTAAGTCACGGGACTCTCAAATTTTGTAAGCTTTGTGACTGTTAAAATTTCAATCTAGAGAATGAGAATGATAAACTATATGCTATGATATGCAAGCTATATGATGTAAAAACTTATGATATTGATGGTTGATAAATGAAAGCTATATGTTGTGATATGATAATGGAAACTATATTAAGATGCAATATATGATGAAAGACATGATTATAAACTAAATCATATGCTATTTTCTATTGCTATTTCCTAAAATGCTTGATGGCTCAATTGATATTTCTGTAGAGTAAGTTTGCACAAAGTTGGGATCCTTTTCCTGTAGACAGAGGCTGCATTTATAGATTCTCAACAACACATTTGTGAAGGGGCAGCAAAGAAAAGGTCTAGATTTGATCTAAAGAATTGAATGGTAAAGAATGAAGAAGCCTAAGCTGATTATGGAGATTGTTTCTCCCCACAAAAACATTCAACCAGAGGATAGGAAGAATCAATGGAAGAAGATGAAGAAGTTTACCTGCAAATTTTTCTCCAATTTGTCTCCAAATTTTCCCATGAAGGTTGAGATGAATTAAATTAGACATTTCATATCTAATTTGGTAGGTAGATATGATTAGTTGTAGAATATATTTCAATTGAATATTTAGATTTATTCAATTTAGGAAAAGAATATATTTAATTTAATAAAAAAAAACTATAAATGTCTATGTTTATTAAATAAATACGGAAGAGATATGATAATTAAATAAATTAAAGTATGAAACTTGTTTATTTAATTTAGATGAAGTGATGTGATTATGATGGAAGAAATAAAAGTGAACTATATAAATAAATATTTATATTTATTTAATAGTAGAGGAATTAAAGGTTAATTAATCAAATAAATCATTTTTAATTAATTAGATTATCCAGACCATTTTTAGGTGTATACATTTTTCCCCTCTTTGAAGTGATGTGTTTACGCATTGCTTCAAAGAAAATTTTGTTGTTGCTACTAGTACTGACGAAATTTTTTCGATATGTCTCAGACGTTGATTTTGTTGTGATGATGGATATATGCCCCCTTGGGAGATAAATAGATGAATTTTTAATTTTTTGGATTTTTTCAAAAAATTCATTTTTTTTGGATTTTTGTGATAATTTGATGATCTTATGAAGATTTGATGAAGCAGCGATTTATCTCTTGACAAATTTTTCTGTAAATTTCCCCTGTGATGAATTTTGAATTAAGCTCCTTAGAAAAGAAATAAAAAAAATCCCACCAAAATAGACCCTTAATTAAGTTATTAAAAATCTAAAAGGTTGATTTTGAATTCATTAGTGCATCTTGAGTTTGAAATTTGAGAATGAGTGTGATTTTTAGCCAATTTGGAGCAAAATGTCAATCCCTTACCACACTCATAGTTTCGAGCGTGTGTGTCGACACAACTGCTCGACCACCTATGGACCTCTGGTATGTACCAGTGAACCTCCTAGTTTTTTTGCATTTTTCATTTTTCGCACGTTTATTTTGGTTTGAATTGTTTTAAATTATTTTAGCGCATACGTAGCCTGCAGTAGCACATACAATGTATGTTTTAGCGCAATCACTGAAATAGCGCATCTAGGTCCAAAGTTTTAGCGCATCGGTAGGATGATTTAGCACATACGTTGTTTTACTGTGTAGGATAGATTGTTTAGTGCATACATAGGCTAGAGTAATGCATAGGCTATAATGTCACATAGGTGATCTAGATTAGTGCATCGAACTCCTAGATTAGTGCATTGAATATCATTGTGCATCTATCACCTGAAATGGTGCATTGACTTACCGAAATGGCACATCTGTTGATTTAGCGCATTGGCACATTGAATGTTCTAGTGCATCAAAACACTGTTTTGGCGCATCCAAGTCAAAATGATGTAATTTGTCAATTTTGTCCTTGATTTTGTTGGTTTTTTATCGTGTCAGTCATTGATTTGATATGATTCATGATCTTGATAGATTAGATGATGTTCAACCTCATGATAGGTGTTTGATGTTTGATTGATGATAATTAACCTCATGATAGGCGAGGAATAATTTTAGTTTGATTAATAAAACTCATGATAGGCAAGGTTGATTTGATTGATTGACCTCATGCTAGGTGAGGTACAATTTTAGATTGATGATTGACCTTATGATAGGTGAGGTACAATGATATTTTGATGATTGACCTCATGATAGGTAAGGTACAATTGATATTTTCTCATGAGATTTGACCAAAATCTCATGAGAGTTTATTAGATTTGATAGGTTGATTGATGTTTGAGAAATTGACAATGATTACTGACTTTCAATATTTCGTGATGATAGGAGTCACTTGTGAACTTACAGATTTGAGAGTGGTTTCCTAGGACATTTAATTTGATACCGTAGCTAGTGCAGCCTAACACAACAATCATCACATGTTGTGGTTTATCTTCTCTTTTATCTATGCCCTAGATTAGGATTAATCAGGGTCTACAAACAGCCCTAGTAGAGAGGTGGCATAGCGAGCATAATACCTTCCACCTTCCTACTGGTGAGATGATACTCACTCCCGAGGATGTATGGTGGATCTTGAGGATACCTATTGTTGGAGATGTTGTAGTTTATGATTCTTCATATCAGGGTGGGACCAATGCTCTAAGCGGAGTGTTTTAGGATGATACAATTTGTGGACACGAGATTCCATGGCAAGAGATGGTGGATGCCTATGCTACCCTTCCATCGGTTCTTGTTGGTTTCATTAGATGGTTCCTTTGTCCTGATTGTAGGTCAAAGGTACTTTCTATTGGTTGGGGTTGTGTGTTGGAGAGTATGATTGTTCATGGTACCAGATATGCATGGGGCATCTGTATGCTTGCTCATCTTTACCATGATTTGCATTAGGTTGTCTACTTTTGAGGCCACAGTTTGTCCACTGGGGTTACATTACTTTAGGTGTGGGCATGGGAGCATATAGTTGTTACACATCCAGTGATGATGAGATAGTGACCTGCCATGAGGCCATATGTGCATATATACAAAATTCGACTTACTTAGCCTAGACTGGGTAAGTTGGAGCATTGGAGGAGGGTCTTGGATGATGTAGAGGTTGTTACATATCAGCCTTATCTGGATTGTGAGCACTGGGATGATGATGATACAAAGATGACATATCTCTGCCAATCTATGTTCTTGATTGGTAGGAATCATTTTGTTATTGATTCTTGTTCAGGAGGGTGCTCAAACAATATGGCATCGTACAAGGTATGCCCTAGGGTGTTGTACATTACGCCCAACATCAGATTGATTCTACTGAGTGGGGACCCTGCCTTTCATATGATTCTGCAGTCTAGGAGTACCTAGCCTTACAACCTTTGGTTTGGGAGATTCGCCCCAAGATTATTGAGCCACCTATCACAACAGATTATGCAGAGTACCTTGCCCTACATCCTTTTCCATGGATTTATGCTCTTGATGAGCTAGTGCCACTACCTAGTGAGGAGGAGGTTGTTGTTACACATGGTTGCCGATGAAGGAGAGAGGAGAGTGTTGAGGAGGAGGAGGATGTTGAGATTAATGGTGATGAGGAGAGTAGTAGTGATGAGGAGGGAGATGGAGATGGTGGTGGAGGTGGTGGAGGAGAGGGTGGATTAGGTGGAGCAGGTTCATCATCAGGTGTTAGAGATTTTGTGGTGCCTCATAAGAGTTGATCACTGGTAGCTCCCACCGAGCAGCGTGTGCATATTGGTGTACCTTCCCAGCATCAACAAAGTCCAATTGTGAGTTTACAGGTGTAGGTACAGACACTACAAGGTCAATTGATTCAAGCCCAGGGGTTATTAGTATAAAAACAGACTCAGATGTAGTCATAGGCCCAGGCCCATGCACAGACTCTTGCTCAGGTACATGCACAATTGTTAGCTTCCTAGACATAGATTTCCTCTTTGACAGCCAAGAGAGATGCAACTAGATAGGTTGCAGAGTAGGCATAGGTGATAGCTGAGAGATTATAGAGATTGGTTGATGGTACATTCGTGGCCAAGTACATGAGATAGTTTCTCCATGTGGATAGAGAGGCAGAGTATTATAGAGGCTAGTACCATGATGTTGTTCCCTCCGAGTAGAGAGTCAGTTATGTTGAATCTCGATCAAGTAGGAGCCAGTCCTGGACTATTAGTGTGGGTGTGACATAGCCTCCACGAAGAGATCCAAGAGATCCTGGTTCATCTGGTGGGGAGGTACTAGCCCAGAGATGCCTACACCATCTAGAGCTAGCACCACATAGCTCCGTGAAGACATGATGTATACTCTAGTTTTTTTATTCACAACCATCTTTGATGTTGTATCTCTTTACATTTCAAACATCATTGTATACTTGACATTATGATTTTTGAGATCTATATGATATGCGGTGGATTGATCAATCTATATGTATTCTATATGGTTCTATGATGGATGCATTTAATTTCTTGTTCTATATGTCATATGATGATTTATATTATGATGTTATGGATGTAATTTATGATAATGATGACATGTTATGATTTACATATGATGTTACATGTGTTAATGCTTATATTGATGATGTATGGATGCATGATGATAGTTTTATGATTATGAATACATGTAAATAATATGGTAACACAACTATATGCATGATTTTGGATGTGTCACTTTAATGATATATGACATAATGATGTAAATGAAATATGATGCATTTTTGTTTTTGAAATTTCAAATGTGGTTATATGATGTAATGAATGGATGAATGAATGATTAATATGATGATACTTCTAATGTGTGATGTATGATTATAATAATGTTAATGAAAATGCACTTATGTAGATGATTTTTTTTTTCCTTATGAAATTTAGATGATGTGATTCTTTGAAAAATATGATATGATGCAAAATATATGATGGAATGTATGAATGATGAAATGAACTGATAAATGTTTTCTAATGTATGTAATGGAAATGATTATGAAATTGCATGATAATGATGATGTTTTTGTTAATGTCAAGTATACTCCATCCATTAATGAGAAAAGATAACATCATTTTTGAATCCTTCACCAAATTTTGTAACAAATACTCTATAGATGCAAAACTAAGATGAATGCAATCTAATTTTACCATGCAAAATCTATATGCAAGCATTGTCATCTTAACAGTCCATTTATGATGCTTTTTATCATTGAGCTTTTAAAATGTTGAAAGTGAGTACAAGAATCAATGGTCTAATGTAGACCAATGATGACCTAAGTACTACTTTCATGATTTTTGATATTGCAAGTTAACACAAGCATCTAGGTTTAATTTAATCAAGATGACCTGAGCATTTCTTGTGTCAATGTACAAGAATCTATCATTTTATTATGTGAATTCTGAATATCATCAGTGATACTTTGTAGAGCATGCCTCACAATAATTCACACAATAATAATGATAAATTCACAGACAGTAGACAAAATAAAATACCATTCTCCTTCCTAGCTCCTCTAGTTCAATACATCATTGAGTTACTCCAAAGAAATGATAACAAAAATCAAATTACAACATTTGAACATTCAAGCTGAAAGCGATAAAATCATTATTCAAAAGAGTATCATCCATCTATAGTTGTTTGGATTGATATGATTTCAGCCATTTTGATGTGGATGGTTGATTTCCCAAAATTTGTTGATGTTTCATGTATGTTCAATGTTGAGTTTCCCAATGATCATTGTGTTTGTTGCATTGTCATATTGTTGTTTGTCTATTTGTTTAAGCTCAAGTTTATTGCCCCCAGTGAGTTCAAGATTTTCCCCCCAAGCTAGGGTGAGACACGACCACGTTGCCAGGATATGTACAAGAAGTCCTTCTATCAAATGATAAATGGAATGATGGTGAAAGTGTAAGATCCAGACATGTCTCAAATAGATGGAAAAGCTAGTTGAAATCACAAGAAACGCCTATTTATAGGTTTTCACTACATGTTTTTATTGCACTTTTTTAGACTTTATGATTTTTGTCTTTTTTCCTTTTCATTTTTTTTAATAATTTTTGTTTTTTTGATTTTTTTTGTAATTTTTGTCACCATGATGCCTGTTTTCTAGGTTTTCATTAAGGTGACCACTTCTACCGTGCACTGGATGATTCAGGTATAGAATTTCATGAGATGGATATTGTTGATAGGTTCATCAAACAAATCCCCTTTAGGTGTAGACAGTCGATAGGCTCCAGATCCATAGACTAATATGATAACAAAGGGACCTAGCCAATTAGGTTCAAACTTCCCTTTATTTTCTCTATCTTGTTGATTCTGTGGGTTCTCCTTTAGGACCAAATCACCAACCTGAAATGTTCTAGGTTTTACCCTTTGATTGTAGCTTCTGGACATTCTCTACTGATATGCCTTTAAATGGTTCATGGCTTGTTGACAACATTCATCCAATAGTTCCAACTCTTGAAGTCTAGACACTCTATAATCCTCATTTGAATTAATTTCCTTCAGTGACACATGGAGTGATGGTATTTAAACCTCAATAGGTATTATGGCCTCTGATCCATATACCAAGGCATATGGTGTATCTCCTGTAGGTGTTCTGATGTTGGTTCAGTATGCCCAGAGAGTGGGATGTAATTGAACATGCCAATCACATCTAACATTGTTGATAGTATTCTTTAGGATTTTCAGAATAGTTTTATTTGAGGCCTTTGCCTAGCCATTTCCTTGAGGATAGTATGGTGTTGAAAAATGATGTTGGATATGAAACCTCTCACATAGTTCTTGCACATCCTGATTCTTAAAAGGTCGACCATTGTCTGTGACAATGGACTGTGGAATACCCTACCTACATATGAGGTAATTTAGTATGAAAGAAGAAATATATTTTACTGTGATTGTTGTTAAGGGAACTACTTCTATCCACTTTGGAAAGTACTCTATTGTTGTGATTAAAAATTTGTGTCCATTGGATGAAGATGGATTAATCTTTCCTACCAGATCCAGTCCCCACTAACAAAAGGGCCATGTTGAAGTGAATGGTTTTAATTCTTGTGTCGGTGCATGAATTAGATTACCATGTATTTGGAATTTTTACACTTCTTAACAAACTAAAAAGACTCCTTCTCCATGTTCAGCCAATAATACCCCAAACAGAGGAGTTTCTTTGATAGGGTTAGTCAACTTGAATGAGTTCCACAAATACCTTCATGAACCTCACGTAAAGATATCTCAGACTCGTTATGTTCTAGACACCAAAGGAGAGTACCATCTAGACCTCGACGGTAAAGTATGTCAGCAATTAAGGTATGTCATGCAGTTTGGCAAATGAAGTTGTGTTTCTAGTTTTTGGAAAGATCGAGAGGAAGGATATTCTCTTTTAGGTAAGTGTAGGTCTTTCCATAAATTGGGGATTCAATGTCAACTAATTGGCATATGGTTTGAAATTCTAGATTATCATAAGCAAGGTTAGACACTTGTTCCACCATAAACTCATAATGACCTCGATTTTCTGGAAACTGTAAGAGAGAAGCAATCATTGCCATAACATTTGCAACTTTTTTTTTTCTTGGGAATCTGTTCAAACTTGATATCCACAAAGTACTTTTTGAGATCATCCACCACTTTCTTATCTGACATCAACTTCTCATATTTTGTCTGATATTCATCATTTACTTGGTAAATGACTAGTTGTGAATCTCCAAATACTTGTAGCTCTGTGATTTTCCATTCAACTACCACTTTGATGCCAATAATTAATGCCTCATATTCTACTACATTATTTTTACATGGAAACATGAGTCTATAGGACTTTGGGATGGTATGTCCTTGAGGTGTAACAAATAGAATTCCCACACCCGACCCACATTGTGTGTAGGACCCATCAAAATAAATCCTCCATTATTGTGTTGTCACAATAAGAATGTCCACATCAGAAAACTCAATGTTCATCGGATGATCATTTCGTAATGGAGCTTCAACTAACTGATCGACTATCACTTGACCCTTGGTGGCTCTTCTATCCACATACTGGATATCAAATTCACTCAAGATCATGACACACTTGGCTAGTCTTCCTATTAGAACCGCCTTGCTGAGTAAATACTTTAATAGATCAATCTTCGCTATGAGTTTGACTATGTGTGTTATCATGTAATTTCACAACTGTTGAGTAGCAAATACGACCATCAAAAAATATTTTTTGATGAATGTGTAATTTATCTCATAACCATTCAAAGTCTTATTGATATAATAGATAGCATGTTCCCTTCCCTATGGATCTTCCTGTGCTAATAGAGCTCCCAAATAATTCTTAGTTGTTGCAATGTATAGTAATAAGGGTTTATCTTCTATAGGTGGCATTAGTATGGGTGGCGACATTAGATATTGTTTTATTTGATTGAAAGTTGTTTCACATGCTTGATCCCACTTGAATGAGACATTCTTATGTAGCAAATGATTGAATGGATGACTTTTTTCTGCTAATTGGGAGATAAATCTCCTGATTGATTGTAGCCTACCTTATAGAGATCGTAGTTGACTGATATTCTTCAGTGGCAGCATTTCCATTATAGCCTTGACCTTGGCGGGATCCACTTCAATACCCTTTTTTGACACTATGTATCCTAGGAGCTTTGTTGATGTTACACCAAACACACATTTCTTAGGATTTAATCTGACATTGAACTTCTCTAATCTGGTAAAGATTTTATCCAGGATCTCTAGATGCCCTTCTCTAGTATATGACTTTGCTAATATATTATCCATGTAATTTTCCATAAAAGTATGCATCATGTCATGGAAGATGGTGGTAATTGCTCACTGATATGTTGCTCTTGCATTTTTCAAACCAAAAGGAATGACATTCCAGTAGAACGTTCCCTATGGACACGTGAATGTTGTTTTCTCCTCATCCTTTGGTGCTATTTTGATTTGGTTATACCCTGAGAAGCCATCCATTAGTGATAACATGGCATGTCCTGTTGTTAAGTTGAAAATAATGTCAATGTTTGGTAAAGGAAAATTGTCCTTTGGACATGCCTTGTTGAGATCTCTGAAATCAATACATATTATGATACTATTATCCGTTTTAGAAATAGGTACAGGGTGATCCCACAATAGTGGTTTACAATTTTTGGCCAAACTAAATGCTAAAAATATTTTTTTAACTAAATCTTCACATTCAGGCACCTATAGCGGCTAAACCGTGAGGAGTTTGAAGATGATGCAAACTAGAGTCTCATCACATTTTGTCTGTAGATTCTAAAAAAAATTCAAAATTTTTGGAATTAGATTGTACTTCTTTTTCCATCTCCAGCGGCATTTTTCAAAAAACAACATTTTTAAAAGTGGCCTTACCGTATAACACATAATTTTTTTCCATGAAGGATAAAATTCTAATTCTTTCAAATTTAGATTTTTAACTCTAATATCTAGTGCTCTTGGTTAGATAGTTTTTTAATTGAATATTTTTTCTTAATCAAGTTTCAAAGTCAAACCAATTACAATTCGGACATAAGCGTGACCATATAGCGTGTAACTTTTTGTATCTATCGAAATTCAACTAATTTTTTGTTAGATCAAGGACTTCAATATCTGGTGCACTCATATTTTTCAAAAAAAAAAATTGATAATCTTCTATTTTTCCACATGTGCAGAACAGAGACCTTCATTTTCGATGAAAAACCTATGTTTAAGAATGCTAAAAAAATAAATACATAATAAAACCAAAACATATTAAAATTATATTCGTTGGATAGCTCGTTCTGAGGACTACCTAATTCCAATTGGGTTTGTGAAGATTCCTCCATTTTCATCCTCAACCCAAGCTCCGAAGTGCCAAAATTTAGGTTTTTTTTGTGTCTCGAGGGGGGATGAGGGATAAGGGGGGTTCGTACGCCCCTAGGGGTTCACTCGAACAAAGCTTCGCTCGAACCAAGGTTCGCTCGAACCCATTCAAAGGTGTTCACTCGAACCACTTTGCTATGCATTTTTTTTATTTTTTTGGCGGTCAAAATTCAAATAGGTTCGATCGAACCCTAGTTCAAGTGAATCCCTAATGGGTTTGCTTGAACCAATAGGTTCGTACGAACCCCCAAAATCACTTTTTTTGCTTTGGGGTCATTTTTTGTGAGTTTTCCTTCCTCACTTGAATTGTAAACCACTATTGTGGCTTCACCCTACAATATTAGACATCCACTCAGCACAATCAATAGATCTAATGAATCTTGCATCTAACAACTTTTTCAGCTCAACCTTTACCATCAAGGTGATATGTGGATGCATTTTCCTTAGTTTTTGTTTCATAGTTTTTATCCCAGTGCAAGTAGAGATAAATGATGCATTAGAAGATCTGAGTCTAAACCTGGCATATTAGAGTAAGAGCAAGAAAAGTTAATGCATGTTTCTTCAAAGAACTTGGTGAATTCAGGCTTTTCTTGTTCAGTCATAGATGTTGCTGAATGTAGAGTCTTTTCCTTTTTTGTTGTGCCAATATTGATAGACTGTGTAGACTCCACCAATACTGATGATCTTTCATGATAGTGTTCTGGAAGGGTGTCAAATCTCCCATCTTTTGGTTCCTTAGAGAGGTTTTCACCATCAAATGCATTCTTTATTTTTACATTTTCGAGATCTAATGCTGCCATTAAATGGTTTTCACCATTAGATCCATTATTCATGTTCTCAATTTTGCAACTGAAATATTTGACACCCTCCTGACCCAAAGCGTCATTATGAGAATTATGATTAGAACTTGTGTCAGGTTCATCAAAACAAAGGAAATTTACGATAGCGTCATCATTTGCAAAGGTAGGAATATTGATAGGTTCAGTTGGTTCCCAATCGATAAGTTCAGGATGCATTAAGGGTAAAAGGTCATCAGATTGGCTAAGGTCAATGATAGTAAGGGTTCTGATAGCAATGTTGTCAAAGTTGTCAGTGGTGATGTCAAGTTCTATGATATTACTCTCTTCCAATTCATCTATCTCACTCGATATCTGTCCATCCTCACTTGAGTCATCGATATTTTGTGATTAAAATACAAGGGGTCTAGTCCCTGAGCATTGTCCCTCCTCGTGTGTGGGTGCATACTCTTTTATGACATTAATTGGTATGTCCTTGTATGATGCTTCAAATAAATAATCCCACTCATATTCATTGGAATTTGTTTCAAAACTATCCTACATTTGAAGGATTATTTCTACAACTCTATGAGTGTTTTCTTCTTTTGTTTCCCCTATATAACCCAGTCATGTCTTGTCCTTTGGCTGAAGTGTGAAAGGTTGGATGGGTTCTACAATTCCTTCTTTTCTTTTTCCAATAGGTCCTTATCCTTCATACTCCATTTTCTCTAATATTGTTTTTCCCTTTCCACATTGATTTGTATTTATACTGATAGTTGTCGATGTAGATGCTTCCTCATCTTTGTAGAGCCAATTGAGGATGGCCTTATCTTCAGATTCATCCTCTAAAGTACTTGGCTTTACAAATCTATCATTTAAAACCATAGTAGGTTGTGATGATGGTTGTGTTGATGTTGATAGTTTCCCATATGATCTCGGAGATGGCAACAACTGTGAAAAACATAAAGATTGTTCAATGGAATATTCTCCCATGCCTTTGTCTATTAATTGGATCTTTTCTTTGAATTGTTGTGATAGAGAATCTAGTTGAGCTTCATTGTTTGATGTATTGGAGTTAGCAACACTTGTCTCTTTTGACTGGCTCTTTTTTTTAACCCATTTAGATACAACATTTAGTTTCCTTTCACCGTTGGATGAATTAGAAGTGTTTGCTTCCCTATTATGGGGCACAAAAGTGTCTTGAGTTTTTTTTAAGCATGCCACAATATTGGGGATCATTGTAGTCAGTTGAAATAGTGATTTCTTGTCTATTGACTAGAAACTTTAAACACTGATGATAAGTTGAAGTTACTACTTGTATTTCATGAATCCAGGGACATCCCAAGAGTATATTATAAGTCAGTTCTATGTATAACACTTGGTACACTATATTCTTCAAAATTGGTCCCACTTGAATAGGAAATGCAATCAATCTCTTGGAGGATCTCTCTTCTTCATCATAGGATTTGATTGTGATTTTCCTTTTGACATCAATAGCATTATCAAAATATCCTAGTGCACGGATCAGTTTCAAAGTGCAAATATTTAAACCAGCTACACCATCTATTAAGACATGCTTTACTTGGTGTTTATGGATTAAAACTTCAATATGAAGGACGACATTGTGGGGATGAGTAAGTGATACATCATCTTGTTCAAAAAATGATAGGCAATGAGGCATGGTTAATTGTCCCACCATAGCCTGGAATTGAAAAACATCCAAATTATTGGGTACTATTGTGGCCACAAGAGCTTGTTCCAAAACCTCCTTATGAGATGGTGAGATTTTAAGGAGTTCCAAAATTGATATTTGTGCTGGTACTTTCTTTAGTTGATCGACTATGTTGTATTGATTTAAAGGAGTAGTAATGGTTTTAGATGAAACTCCTTTCAATATTACCTTGAATTGCCCCCTTGTTGTCATGTTAACTGGTTGATGATCTTGGTTTTCCCTAATTTTTATGACATTAATCTGATTGTTGGATGGGACCATGTTTGGGATCAGATTTAATATTATGATTTTATTGATTCCAACATTAAATTAGTTCGATTATTAGTGGTATCATTCTTCACAATCGTAGAAATACAATGAATAGTGCTGTCATAAATGTAATTTACAACCTTACCTTTACTATTTGCAGAAGAAGATTCTCCCTTTTCATAATTTGGTAAAGGATTTTTAAATGCACTATGATCATTGTTTGTTTGATGTCCTTCTACATATACCTTCCTATTGTCAATCAAATTCTGTACTAGATGGTTCAACTACATACAATCATTCATTTTATTTCCTTTGTTCTTATGAAAGTCGCAATAGTTTGTGTCATTCCACCATGATGGTTTTACTTTTGGTTCCCAATTTCTTGCTTTAGGTAATGTGATAAGTCAATTTGCAAGAATTTCTCTCATTATTGATTCTAGTGTTTGTCCCAACGGTGTGAATCTTTGTTGATTCGATGGCCTTTGATATGATTGTGGTTTAGTTTCTCCACTGTTCAGATTGTTATTTTGATTGACATTTTGATTGGTGTTTTGTTCATTGTTTTTATTGGTCTTTGCAGTTGTTTATGTCAAGTTAAATACCGGTTTCACATTTTTTGTTTCATTTGTAGCATCATTGTTACTAGTATTTCTATTCTTTTGTCAAAACTTGGGTTTATCATTGTTGTTGTAGTGATTTGAGGAGTTTGTATTGTTTGATCCTTTATTGTAATGTTCTATTACCCCTGTTTTGACCAAGGCTTCTTTGATTTTGATCCCATTTTCAATTACTTTCTCAAATGTTGGTGGGCATTGTAGATCAAGCCTGTAGCTCATTTCATCATTTAGATTGCCAATGAATAGTTCCATATTTTCCTTTTCAGGTATGGAACGAGGATACCTAACAAGCATCCTTAGCCATCGTTGTAGAAATGAGAGGAATGTTTCACCTTTCTTTTGTTTGGTATTGTAAAGGTCCTTTATTGTTATCTCATGTTGAATATTATAGGAGAATTGTGAGATAAACATGTTGACTAGTTCTTCAAAAGATTGAATTCTTGGTTGTAGTTTAGAGAACCATTCCATACATTGACCTACTAAGCTTCTTGGAAATAACTTCATTAGATAAGTGTCCTCTTGGGAAAATTCTAAACTCATGGTTCTAAATTCTCTCACATGATCAATTGGATTTTTTTTACCATTGTACTTGTCATATTTTAGGGATTCACAATGTCTAGGAAATGGTATCTTGTCCACACTTGGATCAAAAGGATAAGGAAAAATTTCCTATAATGAGTACCTTTCTGTGGTTCCTTTTTGCATATTTTGAAGTTGTTGTTGCAAGTTTTGCATTTGATATGTTAGAAAATTCACTTGATCTGTGTTGTGTGTGTTTTGTGGTTCAGTTTCAACTGATTTAGGTGCTTCTTTTAGTTGATTAAAGTCAAATTTCTTTGGAATTTTTTCTCCTAGTTCAACTAGCATCAAAAGCTATTTTTCCATATCTTGTTCTAAAACTTTTTCCATGAATTTGTGAAAATTAGGATCTTGCAAGTGCAGTTTGGATATCCTCTTGGGTTATTTCATTTGCATCATTTTGGTGGAATCTATGAAATGGATTTTCTTCAGCCATGGTATTTGGTGTTTCAATTTCTTTTTCTCTAGGTTTTTTTCTTTGTAACCTTGTCAAAATTGGCATACTATTGTTGTTATTTTTACTTAACTTTGATCTTTTTGTTTCTGTGAGTGCCAAATGGTATTAACTTAAGTGAAGTAGAATGATAAATCCTATTGATGAGGACTAAGTTAAAAATCTGATTATTTTGTTTCATTTCATGATTGTAGGATGATTGATCCTAATAATGAAACTTAACGTAATAATCAAAAGTTGTATTTTGGTGATTAGTCACTTTAAAATTGTAGGATCTTGGTTTAACTTGAAAGAATTTGACTTGCAAGTTCCTATTTTTCCAAGTTTAAGACACTGGTTGGACTAAGAAATTTTTTTTGTTATGATAAAAATCTAGATTTCGATGTTAATTGTTTGACTAATGGGAAAATAGCTCTCTGGTTTTTCATTTTTTGGATGCACTATAATAGACCTTAGATGTGCTAAAATAGACCGTGGATGTGCTGGACAATTCTATGAATGCGCTAGAAGACAGGGTATATGTGCTAAAACAAAGGGTGGTTGCACCAAGATACTGGTAAATTATGGTGACAGACTATGCAAATGCATTGAAACAATGTTTGTATGCGCTATTTGGATGACAAATGCGCTAAAAGACAGGATGTATTCACTAAACTAGAAATTGTCAATATTTTCACAGTTTTGTTTATTTGTTCTAGTTTTTCTTAGTAAGATTAATTCCAGTGTGTAATTTTCTAACCAATGAATATAGTGTATGGGTATTTTTCTTGTAAATATCATATTTTGAAGATCTAATTGGATGATACCTTTGAAAATAATAACTTCACACATAAAAGCCAGATTGTAAATAGTTGTTTCAAATCCTATGTATTAAACATGTAGTGAGTGTTCTAGAATCAGGTCTGATTCTTTCAATTTCCACAGGTTTGACACAAATAAAGACAATTCAAGCACTTTTCTAATTGTCAAGTAGGTCACTTAGAATATCACATCCCATAGCTTGCAACTATGTTAGCTCACACAGCCTTGTCACCCCCTAGAGGGCGCCTGTGTTTTTACCTTTCCTAAGTCTTAACCAAAGTTGAATCCTCCACTTTTGGCCAGGGTCTTTAATAGTTATATGGTGAGTGTCTTGGGGGAAATTCTTCCCTCCCCTTGCACTGATATAAAAAGTGTTCAGAAACTGACACGGTTGGATTCTACACTAAAGCTCGTAGATAGGGCATCTATTCAGAGCAACAAATGATAAACTCCCTCAGGAGACCTCCCAATCTTTAGAACAAATATTTTGGGGATGGTTATCTTTCACACTTCTGTTAAATTGTGTGTTTCCCCAAATTCACTTTTGATTATAGTGGGTTAGAAAACCTCGCTTTGGTTGTTCCCACTTAGGTCATTCCTGTAGGGTGAGTACTTTTTCCCACTATGACATGCCTTCTAAAGGATTTAATAAAGCAAGATAGCAAGTCTAGCATTTTGGTCACCCAGTTAAGGGGAGAGCATAATCCTATTGATTTCGAAACATAGAGAACATGGGGTTCAAACTAGTTGATTAATTAACCTAGATTCACTATCTTAATCAAAGGAAAAACAATAATCAAATTAAAATCCCTGCAAACATTATTAGTAATTTGCAAGTTTTTGTCTTTGACCGGCATAAGTTTTCCCACAATTGTCTTTGAAAAGCGTATTTTGCACCTAGAACATAGAAAAAGTTATTAGTCCTCAAATTTTTTAAAATTATGCTAAAATACTTAGATGCGCCACAACAGTTGTTAGATGCACTAAAACATAATGTAAATACGCTATAATAATAGTTCTATGCACTATAAAAATTGATGGATGCACCAAAATAAAAGGTCTATGTGCCAAAAGAAAACCCCTTGTCTAATGAAACATAAACTTGAACGTGCTAAAATAGGCTATTGATGTGCTGGAAGATTTTTTGAATGCATCATAATAGTGCTTAGATGCACTAGAAGATCTATTGTATGCACTACAAAAACTCTCGATCATGCTAAAAAAAAATGTCAGAAGCCTGCAAGCGTACTTTTCAAAAAAATATGTTTAAAATGGGGTTTTTGGGCCCCACGATGGGCGCTAATTTATGTGTGAGTAAATGATAATAATTAACACAATCAATAAGACATTATATCAATAGATTTAAACAATGATTAATCTAATAGAAGCAAGAATCTACTTAAAGCATCATATTGCTCTCTATCTCCAAAGATTTATTAAGTCACGGGGCTCTCAAATTTTGTAAGCATTATGACTGTTAAAATGCCAATCTAGAGAATGAGAATGATAAACTATATGCTATGATATGCAAGCTATATGATGTAAAAACTTATGATGTTGATGGCTGATAAATTAAAGCTATATGATGTGATATGGTAATGTAAACTATATTAAGATGCAATCTATGATGAAAGACATGATTATAAACTAAATGATATGGTATTTGCTATTGCTATTTGCTAAAATGCTTGATGGTTCAATTGATATTTCTACAGAGTAAGTTTGCACAAAGTTGGGATCCTTTTCCTATAGATAGAGGTTGTATTAATAGATTCCTGGTAGCACATTTGTGAAGGGGTAGCAAAGCAAAGGTTTGGATTTTATCTGAAGAATTAAATGGTGAAGGATGAAGAAGCCTGAACTAATTGTGGAGATTGTTCCTCCGTACAAAAACATTCAGCCAGAGGATAGGAAGAATCAATGGAAGAAGATGAAGAAGTTTTCTTGCAAATTTGTCTCCAATTTGTCTCCAAATTTTCCCATGAAGGTTGAGATGAATTAAATTAGACATTTCATATCTAATTTGGTAGGTGGATATGATTAGCTGTAGAATATATTTCAATTGAATATTTAGATTTATTCAATTTAGGAAAAGAAGATATTTAATTTAATAAAACAAACTATAGAAGTCTATGTTTATTAAATAAATATCATGGAAGAAATATGATAATTAAATAAATAAAAGTATGAAACTTGTTTATTTAATTTAGATGAAATGATGTGATTATGATGGAAGAAATAAAAGTGAACTATATAAATAAATATTTCTATTTATTTAATAGTAGAGGAATTAAAGGTTAATTAATCAAATAAATCGTATTTAATTAATTAGATTATTTAGACCATTTTTAGGTGTATACAAGTACAGATTGTAGCTCCTAATAGTATATTTTCTTTTCAGAGTTGATTTATTTATAATGAATCAAGCCCATAAGGTTGTAGCATGTAAGCTTTGAATCTGTAATTTCATTTTCAGAAAATAATTGAAAGTGAGTCATTTTTCTATCTCACATCTTCTGTGTTGGTATATGTTGTTGTGATTTCTATGGGTTTTTGGGTGGTGTCGCCCTCATCAGAAAATGCTTGGATGCTTTAGGATCAATAATGTATGTTAGCCTTTCCAAGATGACATGAACACACATAAGCTTGAACATGGTGCTAGGACTTTGAATGTTGCAAAAAATGACTGATAAATCTACTCTTGAATGCTCTTGATAATAATATTTTCTCAAATAGAAGTCTTGTAATTGATCCTTAGATTTCAAATGATAAAAATACTATGTATTTATAGTTGTTTATCTAATTTCCCATAAATTAGATTCCAAAAGCCGACTATTGTGAGTTGAATTTGAATCATTAAAATTCCACCAAAAACATATTTAAAAAGGGGTCTTAAGACTTAAAAGGGACCCATTCACCCTTAGGCAAAAGGGTCCTAGCTTATAGGTCTAGGGCACACATATTACAGGGTGATTAAAATATTAATTGCATTAATTAAATGTCGATTTCCCTTTCAGAAAATGAGAAAAATAAGGCTTTGGAATGCATAATTTGGCAAATTGGAAGCTTAATTAAGTCCAATAAATTAAGGGACCCAAACATAATGTGAAGTTGTAATGGTATACAATTTCCTACACTTCAACTAAATTTTCCTAATATTAAATATTTTTCCCAATGTGCAAGCCACACATAAAATATCTAACCAATGTTACCTACAAATTTAAAACTAGACACAAATAAATGTTTAATGTGGCTAAAAACATCTCATAAAGATGTACCACAAATAAATACTTATTTT
>VDFB02101076.1:0-16782 GCA_007258455.2 Sequoia sempervirens
GGTTATATGATTCAAATGAAATTTTTATGTATGTTGGAGGAACCTATATCAAAATTTTCATGTCTTGATGTCCTCCAGTGTCAAAGATAATGATGAAAAAATATTGAACTTAATAGTGATAGTGTTATTAATGTAGAGTGCATGATTGGAATGCTCTACATTCCACTGTGGATGAATAATTTTCTATGGAGTTTTGAGTAAATACTTATAGGTGTCAAAAGTGTCTATGCTCCAAGTGGGAAGTGTTTTGGTGGTTTGCACATTGTGTTGTGGATGGAAATATGGTTCATGTCATCAATCTTCACTATCCAGTTCTGACCTAAAATTTTTGGGGTTGTGCGGATTTAACTTGTATGATTTGAGAAAACTTAAGGGAGTAATTAAAGGTTTATTTTGATATGTTACAATTTTTTAGGTGTGTGTGGTTGGATCTTGGGCTGAAAGGTTGTATTAAATATTTCATCTAATTATCCCAATTGATGCAGATCTAGGGTGAAGATTACCTCACAAAAAACTAGCATCAATTCAAAAAAATAATGAACTCTTCTTGGAAACACCTTCAATCTGCCAAGCATCAACTCACCCTCAAGGGTCTCAACCCTTCAATTTTGCAAAAAAAATACATACCTCCACCAAGTTCCTAACAAAGTTCCTCAAAATTCCAATGATGAAAATTTAGCCGTTTAAATGCAATCTCAAAGTCAGATTCAACATAACCTTCAAAAACTCACCTTTTAACACTAGCACTCCTTGTAGTATAGGGAAACCAGTTTTTCAACCTTTTGGACAAATCCTTCCAAAAAACCTAAGAAATAAATCATAGAATCAAGGACCTATTCTAGACTAATTCAACATATCAAAGACTCAGATATCACTCTTTTGGATCAAAGGCTTCAAAATCAAGAATTTCATAATTTTAGGCCTCTAATTAAGCCACTTTTCCAAAGAGACCCATCTCTAATCTCCACTCCAGACTCCCAAAACAAAAAATAGTCTTGTGAAATGATTCAAAAAAAAATATTTTCCAGGTTTTAGACCTCTAAGTGCACAACCAAACTTCAAATCCAAAAACCCTCCTAAAAACTCAAGAAACTAGGGTTTTGGGGCTCCTTTATTGTTTCTTTAATTTCCCAACCTTTCTAGAACATGCCAACTGCTTAGAAATTTATAAATAGTTATCTCATGCTTTAGAAACCATCACTTGGTCAAAATTAACTTGGGTTTGTAACTTCATAAGTCTGACCCACCAAATTCCTTTGGAAAACACACCATTTTTAGCCCTTACTCTCATTGTTCAAGCCAAGAACCCAATAAATATACACCTCCAAATCCTAGAAATAATTACCTATGCTATTCCAACTCATCCCAATGATTCACCTTGGTATACAGTAGGTGGGATGAGATTCAAGTCACTAAAACTACAAAACCCTTATACCCTTGTTCAGGAACCCGTTGAGGGAAAACCTGAGATTTAAGGCCCAAAAATGAATGAAGAAACTCTTATTAAGAAGTAAAAAGAATTTTAAGACATGTATAAAAAATCCTACATAATGTTTTGATAAAAAAGATTCTTGTATGTCCTGTGCACAGGTAGAAAACACATGAAAAATAGTAAAATCTGAAACTGAGAAATTGAAAACTTTATTGATTCAAAAAAAACCGCTTCAACAGTCCCTCTCTCAAGCCCTTGAAGGCCTTAAGTACATTTCTATGCACTAAAATCCAACTTCCAAATTCCTCTAACCACCAATCTAACTAAATTTTGTAACCTTAATGACCATTGAAGGCCAAATTACAAACATTTACACAATAATATCTCTCATATAATGAAATGTTTGCATTTTTTTTCACCTCTAACCTCACTAAGACCTCACTAATGGCTTGAAATAGTATTATTACATGTTCAAAAAATTATTCTTTCTTATCCCTAAAAAAATTTACTAATTTTTCCTTCAAAGGCTATAAAGCAACATTTAGGAAAAGTTTGAATTTCCATGCCTTTTGACTCTTAAACCTAAAGACTCTTGCTAATACATGACTACTTATCTTATTTGATCTTATTAAAGACAAAAAATAAAAAAATTATCACCACTCACTCAAATGATCAATAATGATATTGTGGTGTAGGTGCTCTTGCACCATACACCCCACCTAGAAAATTATCATGTCCCATGAGTTGTTCTTGACACCACTATCTCCAAGCTTCATGAAGGCTCCATTGGGTCACAAACCCATTTCACTGATTTAGGTAAACTAGACTAACAATCTTCCCTACACATTTATCACTGTTGAATGTGTTCACATATGTATTCTTCTTATCTTCTATTCTCAGACCTACTAACTATCTTACATTCTTTCCATGTCCAACATTTGAGTTTGCACCATGTCTTACACCTAAAAGAAAACACACATTAGTATCCCTTTGATCTGTATTCTCCTTAGGTTTACTTACATGGTTATTGCTATGTTGACTCCTCTGCATAGTCTGCTCTTTCGTCACTGTGATTAGACACTCTATGTTAGCAGCACCTACCGTCATCTCTTCATGATTACAATGCATGGTACTAACTATACTATCAGAGCCTTGTACCTTTTTATCCTTGGCACGTTTATTTGACACTAAAGGGAAGATCACTATTCCTACTAATACATTCCTACTCCAATTCATTCCCAATGCTTTGTTCATCATTGTACCAGCCTGGTTCATAGACTTCCTATCATTTTGTCTTCCAATATGGACTTCATCCTTGCCAAACCTCTGACTCTTCTTCTCAATAGGGGTAACTCCCTTAGTTTCCACTGTTTCAACACCATTTGTAGGTGTCTTTGTTGTTGTTCCAACATCAGAACTGTGCTCCCAAATAGGAAACAAATTATCCTTACCACCCTCAAGCTTCATAGGTTCTCTTCTTCCAAATATTACCACCTTATCTTTGCCTTTGTCCTTCTCTTTTCCCTACAAAGGAGTTAGCTTGAAGCTTTGATTATCTTTCCTAATGGTGTATGTGTTTTCCCAACCATCATACATAGACTTCATATCAAATTTCCATGGCCTTCCCAAGAGAAGATGACAACAATCCATTGGTAATATATCACATAGGACTCTATCTTTGTACTCCCCAATCTAGAAATCCACATAAGCTTGCTCATTCACTACTAAAATTTGGCTATCATTCACCCAAGAAACCTTGTAGGGTGTTACATGAGGAATCCTTTCTAGACTTAACTTATCTACCATCTCCCTAGACACCATATTATCTTGAGAACCAGAATCAATTACTACTTGACACACTTTACCTTTGCATTTACATGAGGTTCTGAATAGGCTCCTTCTTTGACTCAAATCTTCTTCTTTTTGTCCTTGCAACAAGGTCCTTCTCACCATGAGTGCCTCTCCTACTTCTGGATCTGCAAGTCTACTTGGTGAACTCACACTCTCTTCTTCATCTACTTGCACATAATGGACTCTTTTATCTCCTTTCCTTTCACTTCCACTTGTAGTAGTACAAAACTTGTTAGGACACTTAAAAGAAAGATGACCAAACTCACCATATTTATAGAACCTGCCTATAAATTCATTTGAATCTCGTCCTTTATAATTTCCTCTTCCACCTCTCCATCCACCTCTAAACTCATTTCCTTGTTCCTTGCCTTTCCCAGCATCTTCTTGGCCTTCTTTGGATTTTCTTTGTGTTGGAAAGGTACCTATGCCCCTAGATGTACCTTCTCTACATATTACTTCCTTCTCTTGTATCCTATTTAGTTTCTCTTCTGCTCTCATGGCCATTTGAAAGCATTGATCAACTGACTTAGGTGCCAAAATGTTGATATCATCCTAGATGTTGTACCTTAAACCATTCAAGTACCTAGAAACCATTTCATCTTCATCTTCCTCATGCTTAGTCCTTATGCTTAATTTATAAAATTCTTCAGTATAAGTTTGTACATCCAAATATTTTTGTCTAAGATTTAGAAATTTCTTAAGCAATTGAACATTGTAATCAACAAGAATAAATTTAACTTTCATTTTATCCTTCATCCTTTCTCATGAAGTGATTTTTCTCTTTCCTTGTCTCTCCCTTTCCTCTTGCACAAAATTCCACCATACCAAAGCATGTCCCTTCAATATTGTTTCGGCTCTCTTCACCTTAAGTCCTTCATCAACATATTCACTATCAAAGTAGTTTTCCATATCCCCAATCTAGTCCAGGAGCTCTTCACTATCAAGTTTCCCCCCATACATAGGTACATCTATCTTGCCATGACCATCCTTCTTCACAGCCTTCAAAAGCTTCACCATTCTCAAATCATCTGGATCCAAATCCTCTTCTTCACTAGGAGTATCTTCTTTAGAATCACTTTCATCTTCTCATCCTTTGTGATTTTCTTCCCATACAACCATCTTCTTCTGCAAGGCCTCTAATTGTTTATCCTGTTCATCAATTTTTCTTGCAAAAACATTCCCCTTAGGAGGCATCCTCTCAATCCTATCTCTTCACCAACCTACAAAACCAATAAATCAATAACACAAGATCTACTACCTTGCACTGATACCACTTTGATGTAGAGCCAAGGTGAAGATTACCTCGCAACAAACTAGTGTCAATTCAAAAAAATAATGAACTCTTCTTGGAAACACCTTTTATCTGCCAAGCATCAACTGACCCTCAAGGGTCTCAACCCTTCAAATTTGAAAAAAAACTACATACCTCCACCAAGGCCCTAAAAAATTTACTCAACATGCCAATGATTACAATTTAGCCATTTAAATGAAATCTCAAAGTTAGATTCAACATAACCTTCAAAAACTCACCTTTTAACACTAGCACTCCTTATAGTATAGGGAAACCGGTTTTTCATCCTTTTGGCCAAATCCTTCCAAAACACTTGAGAAATAAATAATATAATCAAGGACCCATTTCAGATTCATTCAACATATCAAAGACCCAGATATCACTCTTTTGGATCAAAGGCTTCAAAATCAAAAGTTTCACAGTTTTAGGCCTCTAATTAGGCCACTTTTCCAAAGAGACCCCTCTTTAATCTCCACTCCAGACTCCAAAACCAAAAAATAGTCTTGGTAAATGATTCAAAACAATATATTTTCTAGGTTTTAGACCTCCAAGTGTACAACCAAACTTCAAATCCAAAAACCCTCCTAAAAACTCAAGAAACTAGGATTTTGGGGCTCCCTTATTGTTTCTTTACTTTCCCAACCTTTCCAGAACACACCAATTTCTCAAAAATTTATAAATTAGTTCTATCATTATTTAGGAACCATCACTTGGTCAAAATTAATGTGGGTTTGTAACTTCATAGATCTGGCCCACCAAATTCCTTTGGAAAACACACCATTTTCAGCCCTTACTCTCATTGTTCAAGCCAAGAACCCAATAATATATGCCTCCAACTCCTAGGAATTATTTACTATGCTATTCCAACTCATCCCAATGAGTAACATTGATATATAGTAGGTGGGATGAGATTGAAGTCACTAAAACTATAAAACCCTTATACCCCTGTTCATGAACCCGTTAAGGGAAAACCTGAGATTTAAGGCCCAAAAATGAATGAAGGAACTCTTATTAAGAAGTAAAAAGAATGTTAATACATTTATCAAAAATCCTAAATAATTTTTTGATACAAAAGATGCTTGTATGGCCTATGCACAGGCAGAAAACATAGGAAAAACAGTCAAATTTGAAACTAAGCAATTGAAAACTTTATTGATTAAAAAAAAACTCCTTCAACAGTCCCTGTCTCAAGCCATTGAAGGCCTTAAGTACATTTATATGCATTGAAATCCAACTTCCAAACACCTTTGACCACCAATCTAACTAACTTTTGTAACCTTAATGACTATTGAAGGCCAAATTACAAACATTTACACAATAATATGTCTCATAATGAAATGTTTGCACTTTTTTTCACCTCTAACTTCACTAAGACCTCACTAATGGCTTGAAATAGTATTATTACATGTTCAAAACACTATTCTTGCTTATCCCTAAACAAATTTACTAATTTTACATTTAAAGGATACAAAGCAACATTTAGGACACATTTGGATTTCCATGCCTTTTGACTCTTAAACCTAAAGGCTCCTCCTAATACATGACTACTGATCTTATTAGATATTATTAAATACAAAACCTCAAAACATTGTCACCTTACTCACTCAAATTATCAACAATGATATTGTGGTGTAGGTGCTCCTGCACCACCAACCTAATTGATGTTGTAGGTGTTTGTGAATGTAATGTACATATAAATGTAAGATGATTTTAGTGTTGTAAGTAGTGTTGTAAGTAGTTCATAAATTGATGATGTGAATTCCAAAGTAGAGTATGTGACTATGATGTGAAGAAGATTAGAGGGGTATGTGCAACATCATGATGGGCCAAAAAGTGGTGATATGATGGGTATGTGTATGGTATGTGGTTGACAACTTCTTTTTTTACCCAAAATTGTTGAAACAAAAAGGGTTTTGAAAGGAGATTCTCATATTTCCACCAATATAAATTATGCTTTACTTTGAATTTAATAAATAATTATTATTAATTTTCTATTTGAATTATGACTAAAGTCCTGATTGATAGGATCATTGAAAAAAATCTATAGCTTTCAATTGATATCACATTTTCTGAATCCAAAACTTGTGTCACATTTTCTACTTCACATACTATAGGATTACAAAAAAAATGAATTTCATGAACTTTTGACCAAGTTAAGGTGGTAAAACATATAAGTTTTTTATATTTTTTAAAAGTTGTAATAAGAAAATCATAATTAATTATTTACATGGAAAAAATTTACAAAAAAATATACATCACATCAAGACATGAGTCCTCTACTTATGTCTAAAATCTTATATAAAAAATATTACATAAATTTTGTGTGTGGTTGTTAGGGTGGTTGAGCCAGAGATGCCTACTTTAAATTTTAAGTACTACTACATTGAAATTTCAAATTTTCACCAAATATATATTTTTGTCAGCATCATCAGACAAAATCTTCTCATTCTCTCAAATCTTCTTCCAAGTTGCTTCCTGCCTCTAATTTTTTTCTATTTTTTTCACCAGTTAAGGGCTTGTTTTTTCCATGATGATCCTGCACATACCTAGAGTGGGTGTAAGTTTTAGGAAACATGAGGGTATGTGCAAGATCATCATGGAAAAAATAGGCCCTTAAGTGGCAAAGAATTTAGAAAAATAAAAGTTAGGCAACTTGACGTAAAAATTTAAATACATTATCTATATTATTTCAAAAATATGTAAGAATAGAATCTATAGAAAATTGAATGTAGTTTCTAAACTACTAGGATTGTTTAAAAAATATATCTATTTGGTGAAAATTTGAAATTTCAATGTAGTAGTACTTAAATTTTAGGGAAGAAATAAGAAGTAGGTTTCTATTTGACCACCCTAACCACAATAAAATGATATTTTTTTATAATGTTTTAGATATAGAGGACTCATGTCTGATGTGATGCATTTTTTTTGTAATTTTTTCGAAAGTAATTAGTTATGAATTTTATTACAATTTTAAAGAGATATAAAATATTGTATGTTTGACGCATAACTTGGATTAAAAACTTCATGAAATTCAATTTTTATTTTTTTTTAATCCTATAGTATTAAAAGCCTAGAATGTAGCCACATGTTTTTTGGATTCAAAAAATGTGATACCAATTTAGAAGCTATACGATTTTCAACCCATCAATTAAGGACTTTGAGTCATAATTCAAATAGAAAATGAATAATAATTACTTATTAAATTAAAAGAGTGAATAAATTTATATTGGAAAGATGAAAAAGTATATTTGAAAACCCTTTTTAGTTTCATCAAATTTTAGTAAAAAACTTACATTTAATACATACCCATCATATTGCAACTTTTTGGCCCATTACGATCTTGCACATGCCCATGAAGTGTGTTAAGTTATATTATATTAAGCTTCATTGGAATTGTCTTCAGCATATTATAGATGGATTGTATCAATTCAAATATTGGCAATGAGCCACCATTTCTTCTTTGTATCTTATTCTCTAGACAATGAGTCCACTTGGTAGTGAGCCTTTCTATAAATATATTGTAACTAGTTATAATGTATTGTGAGCTAATCCTCAATGTGGTTTTTCCCTTGGGTTTTCCACATAAATATAGTGGTCTTGTGTTGTGTAATGTGATACATATTTTAATTTCTTCTTTTTATTTCTATAAGTTTGATGAAACGTATCAAATACATGTTGAAGTGGTTTTAGGGAATACTAATTCACCCCTCCTCTTAGTATTTTGGGTTCTCAATAGTTGGTATTGAAGCTTGGTTCCTTGGAAGAAGCTTAACTTCTTGAGGAATATCTTAGAGGTTGAAGACATGGGTACTAGGAGATATCCTATCGAGCTCTAGAAAAAAATTCTATGGTAGGATTCACTAAAGGAGATTGCATGGTTGATATGAATGGAGAACTCAAATTAGCCCTTGAAGATTTGGAAAGAACTAAAAGTGAGAAAAATATCTAAAACAAAATGTCAAGGAAGAAAATGAATGCATTAGGAAGTTAAGGGAGAAAAGCAAGAACTTTAGAGAAATACACAAGTTAATGAATAGTTGAACAAATCAAATGAGACAATCACTAGTATAAAAGTGCTAGTTTAAGAAGGAAAAAGAGTTGAAGAATTTTTGAATGATAAATTGAAAAGAATAGATCTACATAATGTTCAATAATTGAAGAAAATTTTGTGACTGAGATCAAATCTGGAGAAAGAAAAGAATCAAGAAGAAAAATTCCAAAAGAGATCTACAATGCTTGATGATATTCTTGCAAACCAGAAGGCTTCTAAAGACAAAGGGGGATTAGGGTTTGAAAATATGAGAAATTTCAAAATTAGACTAGACACCAAGCACTAAAAAGAACAATGAAAAAAATAACATTAGAGACATGTAGAGTAAAACCAAGTAAGTCTAAAATCAAAATAAATATTTCAAAAGGCATATTATTAAACAACCTAACACACAAAGGTACCCATATTTTAATGCTCATTTCCAATTTTTCAATAATTTTGGAAATAAGGCTGTAGATTGTAGAGGAAGAATCAATCAATATGTTCAATAATTTTTTGGTTAGTGCTTTACATGGGATAGATTTGGACATAAGTCTATTGAATGCAGAAATCAAATAATGAATGGTTACAACAATGGCATGAGGTTTCAATCTTTTAATGGCTATTGTTATACATGAAATGGATTTGGGAATAAGGCTAATGAATGTAGATATAGAGTTGGTGGAAGTAAGCTTGTTCAAAAGCTATAATATGTCATAAATGCAATAAACTTGAACACAACCAAAATTTGTAGAAATAAGAATGTGAAGGTTGATTTGGTAAAGAAGAATGATCCAGTGAAAATTGCTGATCTGGTAGAGAAAAAGAAAGTGATGAACAAGATATGGAGAAAGAAAGAAGAGAGTGAGGTTAAGAATGGCTTTGTGCTAGCCTTTGGTGTAGATGTTTCCTTCAAAAAATAAATAAATATCTTTTGACTAGGGGGAGTTTTAATAGACAATCATTAAGACCCCGCCAAAGATATGGTGTTGATTCCTTCAACATGTTGATACAAGGTGTAGGTTGACATGCTTGACCTATTGGTGGAATCACCAATGGAAAATATTTTGTTATGAAGATTTGTGAAGGGTTTGAAGGTGATTGTGACATCATAGTTAGGGTTTGTCAGCTTTTGACCTAACTTCGAATCAATGCAATCAATGCATTTTAGGTCATTCAAAAGGTGTTTATAAAGTGATTTCACTTATGAAAAGTTCATTTGTGATCGATCATTTGAAGAGTGAATAGTAGAGTAGAGGTAGATTGAAGGAATTTAAATTGGTGCATGAAAACCGAACTGACAAAGATATAAAAGGTATTTGGGTAAAAGTACAAAGTTGTGTCACTTTTTAAAGGTAACAACCAACACTAATCCAACTTTTCAACTTGAATCACTAAAAAGTCACATCTATGTTTTTAATTTTGAAATGATGTAAACTAATAAAATATTTATTTTTATTATATTTTATGCTTGTATTTTTTGAAAAAATATAAAAAATTATTTAAAAATATATATTTTTTATAAATTGGCACTATAATTTAGTTGTTGAAAAAATGTTGAAAATGAAGTTACATGGGATGTCAATCTTTACATAGTATTTTTTCTTCCTTCAATTTTTTGTGTGTATTTATAAATTGAAACTTTAGTGCATGGATATGTTTTTTTCCAATTTTGATAAATATATATTTTTCAATAAATATTAAAATGTGGACATATTAAAATATAATTGTTTCCATTCAACATCAACTTTCATATTATCAATTTATCTAAAATGAAAAAACAAAATTACACCATCTTGATATAGATTCTTTTATCTAGTGCATCATATTTTTTCATATTTTTTTAATAAGTTTTACTATCTTTCCTTGACATTGCAATCATCCTAATATTTTGTGTTGATAACCTAATTTTAGTAAAATTAAAAAGAAAAAAATAAATAATAATTAAATTATTAATATATATACATTTTTGAAAACTACACTTATGGATCTACAAAAGGGTATTTGTATATTTTTTAAAAATTATTTAAATCAGCAGAAGTTGTTGAAACATTAATTTTTTAAAATAAATTTATTTTTTTGGTAAATTGGCCTCAAAGTGGTGCTACATATGCATTTAGCCAAAAAAATTAGTTGGAAAATTTGTGGACACATCTAACATAGCTATAATGAATCCTACAAGATCATATGTTTGACAAAAACTAATTCTTATTTAAAAATAATTAAATTCACTTGTACTGATACATTGGTTAAAAGCCTGACAAAACTTTGTACTTTACCCATTTATAGTTTCTTTCTTTTCCCTTTTTTCAGAAGTATTTTAAAAAAATTACACCTTAATTAGTAAAGGTTGTGATATTACCTCAACCTAAGTTCAAGAAGCATCCTAATAAATCATTGGCGATGGATCCAAAAGGTGCATTTTCACACGTTCTTTATGGGGTTATGCATACTCAAGAAATAAGGATGTATATCCATGAAAATTGGAAGAATACAATCATTAAAAGTTGGGAGAAGTGTGGGTAGATGATCTTATTGGTAAAGATTTTGAGTTGAAACCCAAGTATGAAAGTTTAACGAAGAAGAAATTAGATGTATGGAACTACTTTCCTATTTTCTGCTATGTTGATGAATGGGTTAGATATATGTTGAGTAAAATCCATAATAGATTCACTTGGTTAGACTTGGAACACTTGATCAATAAAGAATATATTAGGGTTGTGATAGGGTTATGTTATGAAGGACTAGTTTTGACCCTTAAATCTATGAAAAATGAAGTGGTGATGAAATTAACTGATGTAAAATTTGATAAGAGAGCCCTGACAGTTAAGAATGTTGAAGACCTAGCTGTAAAATATACATCCATGATGATTGCATATAATTTTTTCTTCAAAAATAGAGAATTTTCTTTTTATGCTACCACAATAAATGCTACATATGAAATGGTGAAGAAAGGTGCATATTTTGACCTATGTGAGTTTTTAATGCTACAACTATTGGATAACCTACATAAAACTAAGGATTTTTTATACCCTTTTTGGTTTGGTACCTTGATCATATTTCTATTATTTTACTTTCTTAGAGAGTTTCCTAGTGTAAGGAATTTAGTATGGTTAGAAAATGTGTTGGTGTATAGACAAATCAAAGATCATATGTTGAGGTATCTACATTCCAACACACATAGATGGAATAATAGAGATTCTTCAAAATCATTCAATCTGGATATGGGGAAAGAAAAGGACCTAAAGGTGTGGTTGAAGTATATAAGAATGTTATTATCTCTCATTGGAAGAAAAGATTATTATACTGTGGGAAGTTGTTAAAACCATACAATATGGATTTTTGAAATGAGGTAGAAGAAAGTGTGATTATTGGTTTTGTTGATCACATGTTGAGTATTCCAAGAGATACTACACAAGAAAGATATGGCACTAATGAGGAGAAATCCACTATGGTATACATGGAGTGCAAGCCAAATAAAATAAAGAAGAATGTGGAGAAGATGAAGGAACAAGTTGTAGAGATGATGGGGTTACCAAAATATTTTGAGGAGAAATCCAAGGGAACATCTAGTACTCCAGAAGTTACCCCTAGCACAAGTAGGTTTGGCAGGAATTCTACCCCCCTCTGGTTGCTCCTAATTCCTCTAAGACTAAACTTGTAGTTGGTTTGAAAGTGCTTAAAAGAACCTTCTAATGCCCTTTTAATTTAAAATAAAAGTTCTTTACAAAAAGACAGAAAGAGAAGGCAAGAAGAGAACAGTATGTGAGTGTAAATGCTGATGATAAGGAAGAAGAAGAAGGACCACGGTTGGTTTGAAAGAGAAAAACTAGTGTCTCTCTAGTATAGACAAGTGTAAAAAGAACAAAAATGGGAACCTAGAGGAGACTACTACAGTATACCCTACTCTAGATGAAACAAACAAATCAACCATTAAAGAATTCATTGTCAGGTACATTGTTGCTTTTGATTTTAACATGAAGGATGTAGAGAGTTAATTACCTAAGGATTTGAAAAGTGTATTATATGCAAGAATGCAAGAGGCCATAAATGAAGATGCCAAACTAAGGGAAAAAAAATTCGAGGAGATTGGTTCTTCTCTCATAGATGAGGACAGAGATACATTATAATACCTCTATGTTACTAATACTTGTAATACACTGTTACCTGTGTGAGCTTGATTCTATTCTCTATCAAGTGATTAGGTTCATCATTTTGGTGTGGGTGGATGCTTCCCTGTGATTAGGGAATCTTATTTCCTTTTGTTTCACGGGCCTGTGGAGGCCAATTTTATGAGGGGGAGGATGCACACCCCTCCTCTTGCTGGTAGGATTTAGTATTTTTCAATGCGGTTGTTTGCTACTTGTGACGATAATGATATTGTTTGATTTGGTTAGTTAGACTTATGATGATGTTATTCCATGAGTAGACTGTTCGTGATTATGTTTATACACTAGAGGATTGGATTATCTCATATGACATTGTGGTTGGTTAGATGTTAGTTGATTTTCGGAAATATATTATGATGCAATAATTTAATGAATTATGTTAGGAGATGAATTTTTAGTTTAGAAATGTTATTTTATCAGATAGATTATGATTGTTAGAATAGGTGTGATGAAGGACAATATGGCATCACTCGTTCGCGAGTGCCCTGTTATGTTGCGATTCCTTCTCACAATGTAGTATTTTGATTTAATGCTTTAATGTTATATATATATGCACATGGACACAACTTCGTTTGTATGCAGGATTGCAGGGACAAGTCTCGATTCCACCTGCTTCGGCAGGACAGGGCGAGCACCTATAGCCCAACGGATAAATGTTGATACAGAGGCGATGATGAGGTCCTCCCGTTCCATGATGTCAGATCATCTCGTTTGTCTGGTATTGTTTATTTTGTGAATTTGTCGTCATTTGTGGCTTGTGTTTTGTGTGTTGTCGTATTTTGATTAATGTGGTATTTTATAAGTTATGATTATTTAATTGATGTTGATATTTTATAAGTTGTGAATTAGTTAATTAAATGGGAATAATAATTGTGTATTTTAATGTTGATTTATTTGTATGAAAATATTTAAATGTTTTATTTAATTTTTATAAAGTCTTGTGTTTTGATTAAATGATAATTAAATATTAAAGGTGTTTTAATTATTCTAATTAATTATCAGGTGGGGATAATTATTAGAATAATTTATTTAATTAAATAGAAAATGTGTTGTGCAAGAAAGTGGTAAAAATAGAAATTAAAACAATAAAACAAATAAAAAGACTAAAAAAGATTGTGAGAACAAATAGGAATACAAATCTAATTAAAAAGCTGGCTTTTAAAGAATGATTTTCTTTTATTGTTGATTTTTAGAGTTTTTGTGATGAGAGGAATATTATCTTTTATTTAATTAAGAATTTTTGGTAAGTTTTCACACAGAGAAGATAAGGGGTTGGGAAGTTGCACAAGGGAGGGTTTTATGCATTTTTGAATCTTATGCTATATTTTGAAGGAGTGGGAAGGGGTTTGGAATCTTTTGTTGGTATTTTTCTGGAGTCTACTGAACAAAGAAACGGAATTGAGTTCGAGCACAAAATCTTGGAGAGGAAATTTTGGAGCAGAACGAGAAGCACTTCATAGAAGCCATCAGGATCAAGCTAGCTTCATCAGGTTCTCGAGAGCGTAGGACTACAGGTTCCACCCTCTTTTCCTCTTGATTGTTTTTGAATCTGCAAAAAGAATAGAAATGGGATTTAAATCAACCTTTGTTTGTAAAAGAAATGTTCAGAAAAATTAAATTTAAATGATTTAGTTTGTAAACATAAAATAAATAAATCATTAGGTTTTCTTTATATGAAAATTTCTTTTTAAATTTGAAATCGTGTTCTTTTATTGTAAGCAAACAGGAAAATAATTAGTCAAATCTGTTTAAAAATGCTCAACTTCTCACCCTTTTTGATTACTAATCATTCTTTTATTTTAATGGCTTTGAGATATTATTTTGAATAAACTAAAAAGAATCTATATATATTTTGAAAATATATGTTAATCTGTTTATTTTGTTTACACAGAAAATTGTGTTTTATCTGGTTGTATAACTATTTTAATTTTAATATATATATAGATTTAAATTTACATTTTTTTTTTAATTTTCCGTATTCAACTGTGAAATCAAAAATGCATTTTTTAAATAAAGTTGTAAATCGCAGTTAATAAACGTTTTTTTTATTATATCAAAATTTTTGTTTATTTTTTTATGTTAAATATTTAAGTTACTTGGGGTTAGAGGGATCTACTACTGCACTCAATTCGCTTCTGGTATCAAGGGTACATCTCCTACGGATCGTCACAGATAAAGAAATGGTTAAGCAGGACAAACACAAGTAGGTGGTAATGAACTTTTGTTTTTTTTAATTTTTTATATTCTAGGTTGAACTTTCATATATATATTTAATGTGTTTATTTTAAGATATATTAAATTAATTATTTATATATATATATATATAAATAAAGATTATTATTTTATTAAAATTATTTCTAAAGTTATTTTTTATAAATGAAATTTTTATTGGTTATAACTAATTTTAATTGGCATGAATTATTTTGTTAATATTTCTTCAGTATGAGTATATTCGCATATATATTTATATATTCATATGTATGTATATCTATTGGTTTATCGGATTATAATTATTTATTTTATTTGAAAAAGAATATTAAAATGTGTAGATTATTTAAACAAATAAAATATAAATTACTTTTATTGAATGTGTTTAGTTGAATAAAAAGGGAATTTAGTATCTTGAGTAAATAAAGAAAGTAAATTGGATAAGTTGTCCATAAGTTATTGTTTATTTTTAACTCTATGCCGAGTAAAGTAGAGATGTTTTACATAATTGGTAAAATCATTATCGTATGTTTTTATTTCTAAAGGTATCAAGGTAAATAGAGAATGTATATGCAAATAAATTAGTTGTTATTTTTGTGTTGCAAAACTTGTGTGCATCGTGTCTCAAGTTATATGGTTGGAGGTTTTATTTTTACCATATTATTATTGTTTTATTCTTTTATTTTGGATGCGGGGACCCTATTGTAATAGTGAGTTTAATTTTAGTTATTGTTAAACTTGGTTTTCTCCAGAGGTAGGTTTTATAACCTTTGATGTTTATACTTGTATCTTTGTGATTAGAATATTACATGGATTTGAGCTGTAGTATCTGGGATGGTTGTACGTGGTTGTAGTCATTATGATTACGATTTATCGCAAGATGGATTTATCTAGTATGTCTCGTATGAGTTGTATGCTTTAAATGTTATCCTCGTTTGGTTACATTTTTGGAGTTGAAGCTTATTGGCATTCTGTTAGGAAGGGTTGAACGGTTGTTAAAACTTTTGGGTTGTGAATTATTGCGAGAGGGTTAATGCCTCGCGTGTCCTTGTTGTGGTATTATACTTTTTATGCTTTGGTTCAACCCTTGCCTACTTGAGATATGTTAGGGGTCATAGGGAGAGTGGCTCTTCGTGGGCGCCAGCGCCTCGGGTAAGAGGAAGGGCCAGGGGAACCCACGTAAGAGTAGTTAAACAAGTGATAACCTAAAAATAGAATTTAGGGGGTTGGGTTAGTTAACACATAACAAGATAAAAACATGCACCTCACCCCTGCTGTTAGCACTTTCAAAGGCTAAGGATGGGTGGGAAGACCTGGTTGGTAAGGTCACTACCTTGTCTTTATGAAAGGTAAGTGGCTCCGCATGAGTAACCCTATGGGGCGGCACCTTGAAATAGGATGTCTGGATAACCATAGATGAAGGCGGCTCCTTGAGCTAGGTTGTCTGGATAATCCATGTATAGATGGAGGCGGCACCTAGTGATAGGTAGTCTGGCGAATTCATGAAAGGCCATGCGATGACACTCTCCACTAGACACCCTTGTTCTTGTTTCTTGTGTTCTAGATATTGTTATTTTTATGTTGTTCTGATTATAGGGTTATGGAATCCATAGGTGGGTGTCGGCGCCTCAGTTGGAGGAAGAGCCAGGGGATCCCATGAGAGTTATGTGATGACCCTCCCTACTTGACACCCGTCTGACTTGTTCTTGTTGCCTATTGGAATGGTGTATTGAATGGTTGATTCAGAGTTATTATGGAATCGTGTTCTTTATATTGGTTATGATTTCTTTGGAAATGTATT
>VDFB02101078.1:0-18968 GCA_007258455.2 Sequoia sempervirens
TGATGTTAGGAGAATTGTTTTTCTGCATCTAATTTTCCTTACACCATCTCCCCAATCCATATCATCTAAATTATCTTCACCCAACTCATTTAAATATACTAGATCATTTACATCTTCTAAATAATTTTCATTGGTCTCCTCAAAATCATTATCACCCACATCCTTTGATTCATCCCAATATACTAAATATTTTTTCCAATTACCACTCACATGGGATAAACAACAAATCCAAGAAATCAATGAGTCTTCTACCACTATGCCTATCCTAGATCAAATACCATCAAGCACTACCATCTGCATGATTCAAGACGTGTGGGAAGATAAACACAAAAATTTCATGAAATCCATAAATTCCAAAAGGTCCAAAATCCATAAATTCCATAATATCCAAAATCCATATCCCACTAGTTGGAGCATACTGTTAAATATCACACTAGGAACATATATCAAAGGCATAGTCAATATAGGGAATATCAAAGCAACACAAAGTGTATCCATCTTGTCTAAGAAGGAACTAAGACTATGTCAAGATTTCTCTCTAAATCATGCCACAACTTTCTCCCAACCAGATCAAGATCAATTTACTAATAAATCCCCAATTATGATCATGATATTCATGTTAATATTATCTTTGACCAAGATTATATAGATGATTATGTAACCCATGACAATCCAATATTTAATCAAGATCCTATCTATGGTCATGACACCCAAAATTCTATCTTTGATCATGATCCTACCATTGATCCAAAAATCTAAATGATCCCTTACTCCACCTTTATCCTACCAATGACCACCCAACCAAAGACGATTACATCCATACTCCAAAAACTTACATTTCCCAAGATGGCACACTTTCCTCCCTTGGACACATAAATAGTGAAAAATGATATGGATCCAAACATGCATAAAGATTCAAAAGACAAGGTTTATCACATTGAGCATATCATTGATCAAGATACCATAATGAAAAATAAAGAGAAAACACAATCATCCTACAACCTTGGTTCAACCATGTTCATATGGTTTGGGCTTCTTGTAGAAGAAAGAATAGACATATCTACCAAGTCATGGTTGCCTAATGATGGATTTGAATCCTATTTAAACAAAGAAAAATATCCTATGGCAACCAAAAAATTTCAAAGCATGGGCTACAGTGGTAAAGGTTTAAGCCTTTATGAACAAGAAATTTTAGAGCCTCCATCCATATGTGAAAACCTTGGATATCCAAGTCTTGGCTACATGTCTCCAATCAATAAATCTATTGGTGAAAAAATGATATTTGGGGAAACCTCATCTAATGAACGCATCAAAATAGATGCCATTCATAAGTCTCCTAAGAATTGTCCTTGTACCATATTTTCTTTACTTCCTTCATCCATACCAGCAACCTAAATCCACAAAATCCTAAACCCCTTAATTGGGACTTTGTTGATGTATGTTTTATGACACAAAAACATTCTAGAATAAAAGTCCAATGACGTTATATCCCTCTTGAAAAACTAACATGTGCTAAGGCGCAAAGAAAGATCATACAAAATTCAATGTTTTAGATCATGTGTGGATATGCTCTCGTAATTGATGTGATTTTCTAGGGGCACAATAGGGATTTACTTCTGGTAGGTTACTGAGAAAAGCAGAGACACAAATACAATATCATTTTGGAATTTTCAGACTTTTTAAAAAAAATGAAAAAAGAGTAAGGGTTTAGGAGTCCTATGGTATTCCTATGAAATCAAGAGACGGCGAGGATTGAATGAAACTAAATAAACAATACTTTGTTTCGCCATGCTAGACAACAACTACACAAAGCAAGTGCAATCTTCTGGGATTTGTGCTTAAAATTTCCTTACCAAGAACAATACTATCAATGGAACAACATTATTCGAAGTAAACGTTGAAGCATCCACAATAAAGCTCAGTCTAACTTTACACATTGAATGAAAAGCATCCACTCAAAGAAAGTATGAGCTAAGTTTCACCAATCTTGGCTATCAATCTATCATTCCCCTAACATACATTCAAAAGAAATTCTTATTCAATGAGGAAGAGAAGTATGTAACCATGCAACCATTCAACAATAAAATAATTCAAAGCATGTCATGCATCATGAACTTCATTATCAAAATAGTCTTTTGCAACAATTTCATAAACTCTTTCTCTCTTATTATCTAAGCTCTATTTCTTTCTACGTCTTCTCATTACATTCTTCTATATCCTCTGTATATTATATGTCTATATATCAATGAGAGAATGAGAGAGGGTTTATATAGAGTTCTCGGAGTACAATGAATGGCGGTGGTAGAGTGACAAGCTATTCTTGAGGAGGCGCATCCTTATCCTCTTTGGCTGCAATATATTGGATGAATTTAGAAACTATCATGTCAACCTCCTTGATCGTGACAGGTGGCAATGCATTGACCCTGAATTCTAGCAGATCTAGATCATTCGAGCATTCAGCAAAAGTGTCTTCCCATTCTGTTTCCTGTTGCTGGAAATTGCGAAAGATGAACAGGAAGTTAGTTGCTTTAGTCAAATTTTGCTTGCAGACAGGTCCAGTAGAAGATTTCCTAAATTTTGTGCTTCAGGTTCTCAAACTGCAAGTTGTTTGCTCGTACAATGTCCTTCTCTAGCGCATTTGCAGCTACAGCTAGAATCTTCTCCAAAACTTCTTTCGTCCTTTCTTCAATTTGGAGGGTATCTGCTTATATCTTCTCTATGATCTCACTTCGTATAATCAATGTCATGTACCAACTGCTGAAATCATAAGCTGCACCTGGTGTAATTACTTTTCCGTTGACCAGCTCTTGCTTCGGCACTCCTTTAAGCACTTTGAGACATGGAATGATTCTGTCTCGAACCTCCTGAGCATTATCCCATGCTTCAGCCAATGTTGCAATCCTTAAGAGCAAAGAAGAAGTTTTCCCATATGCCAATGCTAGTCTTTCTACAAATACGACCACCTCCTGTCTATTTCCGATTAACCATTCTTTAGTCTCCTTGGCTATATTCTTCTCCTCTTCGAAAATCTCCTGAGAAGTATCCATCAGCGGAGGGGCTGCTGAGTTAGTCTGATCGAGAGGCTTAGTTAGGTGCTGAATATAATCCTTGAGTTGTTCAACCTCTTGTTTATACTCTTTTTTCTTTACTATCTCCTTCTCTAGCCTTGCTTTGATAGTAGCAACAAAATTATCCAATTCTTTCATCTCCTGCCCTTTTGTAGTAGGGCCTAAATCGACAGTAGTGATGGCGTACTCCTAGGGAGTAATCTCTTCCCTCGACTTGTCGACTGTCGGTACAACAACTTGAACTGTACGATGCCCAACTTCATCTCTTTGAATGGTGGAGAAGGTCTTGGCAGGCTTTTTTGCACTGACTGCTTCCAATCTGGCCAGGAAATCGGCCATGTCATCTTCTTCTTCTGGAACTTTTTCAGGCTCCTTTATCTTCAATCTCTCTTTCAGCCAATCAGGAATAGTTAGCTGCGCGGTATCTTCTTCTTCCTGAATGTCCTGCACGACCCCGAGATTTCTTGGATTCCTCTCAAGGCTGAAATCATCCCTTCTTCAAACTCGTCGTCCAAAATGCCAACTTCATTGTCTGATTCCAAAACCTCGGTGTCTATGGGTGACGGAGGCTCATCTTCCTCGGGTTGAACAGGGATAGGAGAGGGAATCCGTATATCTCTAAGAGATTCATCAATGTCTAAGATTTCATTCACATTCGCGGAGATGGCAGAACGAAGAGGCTCCAGTCTCTGCTGCTTCTCAGCAGGTCCCTCATTTGCAATTTCTTTTCCCTTTACTTCTTTCCTTTTCTTAGGATTTGAGCTTTCAATTGGCTCATCTCCTTAACTTGCTCTAGCATTAGAAGAGTAAGATTTTCATTCGCCCATCAGAGTGTATGTCAAAGGCATTCCCTTGCTCCGCAGGTCTTTGATCTATTGGTCTGCCCACCATTGTGAATACTTGGTGACATGCCTCATGAAGGTGTCCAAGTCAAAGATTTCCGGTTCTGACCAGTGCGTGGGAGGAAGAGGTTGATTTCCATAAAAACCTGACTGTGTAAATTCGCCATCATCTTCAAGTTGGTCTGGCACGCGGAAGATTTCTATCGTTCTAATCAAGCTGACAGGCAGTCTGGACCACAATCTTTTCCTAACATCAAATTCATCTGCGGCATTGGCCCAATAATCTTCCAAGTCCACTTGGTGTTTATATTTCCCTCCGTTCACAATTTCGATGTGGTGGTGAGGATCAAAATTGGCTCGAGATTGGTATGATGTGAACGGATACCACTGCATTTCTAGTCTAGCACCTTCAGCTGCCTGTGCAGACGAACAGTATTCTTCCATGTTCCCGATAAAGAATGGGAAAGTGACGGCTGCTTTCTGCTTCGGCCTTTGGATGTTTTGAAAAGTCTCCAATTGCCTAAGAACCTCCAGTAGGATCATCCTGTGGGTGGGGTAGACAGGAAGCTTGAACAGATTCGCAGTGAATCCCTGGATTCGGATATAAGTGAATTTAGGAAACTGGATGTACCAGGATCCATATTTACTGATAAGGCTCTTTGCTTCATGTGTCAGCCTCTGATGGGTTCCCCCTTGTAGTATCCTTGTGATGAACATCAAGAATGCATTGTGCGCTCTTTTGAAATGGGACTTGGCAGATAGCTGCAATTGAGGATAACATTCATACACTTTGAATTGATTTTCTCCATTTCCAACAACACCTTTGCATGTCAATCCAGGATATTTATAGGCTCTGGCCAATAGAAAATGACGTAAGAACTCATATGGAATGACTTAGTTCTTTCAAGGTTGATAAATTGCTCATGGATGTTATCACTGATCATTCTTGACCAGTTAAACATTCTGACTCCGGAGGTGATTTCCTCGATAAAGTACATCCATGTTTCAAAATAGGCACCTTGAGGATTGCCCATTATTCTGTTCAAAAGCAAAACGATATCACCATAGTCCTCCTTAAAATTTGTCCTGCGCAACCTCTTAGGCATTTTCTTAGCGGAAGCTCTTGGCTTTTCCAACCATGTTTTATTGATATGAGTTGCACATTGATCTGCCCGATCCTCAAATATTCTTTTGGCTTCCCCTTTTGTTTTATATGAAGCTAGAACATGGTCAAGTATGCCAAATGCCTCTTGGATAGCTAGTTCTCCAAGGTGCGCCAAAATTTTTCCATCAGGAGCTATAATCTGTCTTTCCTGCAGATTGTAATGTCTTGCACATTCGACCATCAAGTCAACACACTGGGTTGCTGGAGGAAATCCGGCAGCTTGAACAATTCCATTGCGCATCATTCGGCGAGCAATCGTTGTGGGCATAAGTCCATTTAATCCATACATCCTTTTCTTGAATTCTTCAAAGTCCACATGTTTGAGGTCTGTATCCACAATGTTCTTCCACTTGGAAGTGATTTTTGTCTCCTGTTGGGCTCCCTTGCTAGCGAACTTCATTGGTGCTTTCTTTGACGATTCTTCGAGAGTGGTCATCAACCTGTGAGAGAGAATACAATAAACATTAAATTATTTCTTTAAAATTTTCTTGTGAAAATTCTAACTTTCAGCTTGTTGAAAGTTAAATTTGATGAAAAAAGCAAGCTGAGTAATAACACTTAGCGAAATTTTTGAAGATAAAATGAAGACAAAGGTAAAAATAATTTATCAAACTTTGGGATTACACTCTGTGGCTGGCAATTTAATTGTAAACTTCGAAAATCTGGTCTTTATTGCCAAAAAAGCGAGCAATCCTCTTGAAAATTTCGACCTTCAGCCTAGAATTCCACCTCTTTCTTCATTTCTCTCTCCTCGAAATCAATTATTCAACTCTCAAAAATTTCTATCTTTTAAAAATCTCTCTCTCTCGAGAAATTTCTAACTCTTGAAAAATTCTAACTCTCGAAAAATTACTAACTCTTGAAATGGAGAGAGAGCTAAACCACTTCTCAAATCGAAATTGTGAGTTGATAATGACTTGAGAATGCTTTATAAAGTTAAAAAATTCGATCCATTTAGCAACTCTCTCAAGTCCATCGAATGTAGACTCTTGTTCATTGAGGAAAGTTTCTAAATTTTTAGCTCTTCATCTTTATCTTCATCAAAATTTTGAAGTTTATCTATAGAGCTCGATTTTTCTCTAAGTGTTGAAAATAATTAAAGGTTTATCATGTGATTTTTTCGATTTTCTCAACCTTTAATTCCTTTATTTTTTAGATTTACCCATGCTTTATTCTAATTTGGCAATTTTCCATGGGTTTTTATTCCTTTCTCCATCATGGCGGATTTTCTCATGTCTTGGCCATTTCATAATTTTCCTTTGGATGTTCTATGCCTTAGACAAATTTTGCTAGGCAAACTTTCTTCTTTCTTCACCATGTTCTCTTCAAGTTGGACTTGAAGTGTCTTCTTCCATTTTCCTTGAGCAAGGTGAACTTTCCATGTGTTTATCCATCAATCTTCTAGGTAGGGTGGACTTGGAAGAATTCTTTCCTTCTTCCTTTCAAGGTCTAGGTGGACTTTCTTAAAGTTTTGCCATCTTTCACCTTATACTTAGTAAAAAATCCAACCTTTTCAAGCTTGGGCGGACTTTCATGTGTTTGTTCCCCTTTCAGCTTATACTTAGTTAAAATTTTCACCTTTTCTCTTACTAAGCTGGGGCGGACTTTCAAGAAGGTTTTCCAAGTGTTTTATACTTAGCCAAAAATTTAATCACCTCTTCCTTGGGCGGACTTTCCTTCTACCTTTCCACTTGCCAACACTTAGTCAAAAAATTCCAACTTTTCCTCTTGCCATGCTGGGGCGGACTTTCAAGAAGTCTTGCCATATGCTGGGCGGACTTCAAGAGATTCTTTCCACATGCTATCAAACCAAGGCGGACTTTCTTGACTTCTTTCCATTCAATCTTCTTGGCATAGGCGGACTTTGGAGAGGTCTTGCCATGTGCAGGTCGGACTTTCTATGATCCATTCCATTCCACCTTCAACTGCTGGGCGGACTTTCCATTGACCTTGCCATTTGCATCTTGAGCATGGGCGGACTTCCTGAACCTTCTGCCATTTCTCCTTCCATTGCTGGGCGAATTTCTTAAGAATTTTATGCTTTTCATCTGCTTTTTACATGCTTTTGATCAGATTTTTGGGTGATTTTCTCAGATTTTGCATTGCTTTTCATGCTTTTTTTGTCTGATTTTTTCCAGATTTTTGATCTAAAGGACCTGCTTTTTGATTGATTTTCTGATTTTACAATGGCCTTTTGCATGCTTTTTACTTGCTTTTTTAAATTTTTGGGTGATTTTTGCATGCTTTTCAGTCTAAAGATAGAAACTTTGACTCTTTGATTGATGGGGAGCTTGGCACTTGCCAAAAATAGAAAGTTTCTAAAAATAGAAAAAGCAAAAAAGCAACTTTCTAAAAATAGTAAATTCCCAAATGGCCTAAAAGTGCCAAAAACGAAAAAAGCAAAAAATCCCTAAAAAGTAGGAAGTGCTCGGGACTAGCGAAGCGCAGCGATCCCTCGCCTCCCCAGTGGTCCTTTTGAACACTTCTAATGACGCTTGTGTGTGCAGTTTAAGGCTTGAAATCTCAACGTGGCTCAGGTGATGACTCCGGACTCCGACTCGAAACCCATAAAGAAAAGAGCTTACGAAAATGCAACCCAAATGTTACACCCCGATTGTATAGCTACTATTGCATAGGATGTACATTGTAAATGTTGAATCTTTCTGTTGAATAAATTGAAATGTTCTTGTGATCAATTGAATGTGTCCTAAATGATTGTCTCATTATCTGATGCTTCTATTGATGTAATTCTTGAATGAAATTAGCATATTAAGTTATGGAATAATGTTGTTCTAACTTTCTACGATGCTTAATGTATATTACCTTGGTTTTGAGCAAATGACTTCCGTTGTCATGTCATGATTTGCAGGAAACAGGTTTGTACCTCGAGACAGAGGAGAGATATCACTCGGGGAAGAACTTGGTCGGGTAAACAGTAATGGATACCAACTGGACATACACACAAACCTTAGAACTGAGTAAGCTAAGTCATTGTTCTGGTTAAAGGTAAGTCATCCGTAGGCTTGTCTAGTATCATTAGGAGTCGTGTCTTCTTATGAATGTGTAAACAAGTGATGCTTGCCAATATAACCTTATAAGTAATAAGTTCTGGTTAGAGGTGGATATGTGTATTTGTACATATATACATACGAATACGATATGTACAAGTACCCATAAGTACATTCATGTCGATACAAACGTATTAAGCAGATGGATATGCCATACGTGTGTGTCGATATAAATGTATTTATGGATACTTATACGTATAGTATATATATAAATATATATACAAGTATACGTACCCACAGCTAACATGATGAATGAATATTATATAATAACGATATTTTGCCTCTGAATTTATACATATACATATATATACATTTACATGTTTTCATATAGTATTGACTGACTCTCAGTATATAGACGTATAATGTAGATGTATATATATGTACAGGTATAAAGAAGTATAATTATATATTTAATATTTTATTAAAATATAAATATAATATAGTTTATAAAGGTATACGATATTATTTAAATTACTAATTTAAATAATTATACAATTAAAAACTATATTATATAGATATTTTAATAGAATAAAATATATATAAATATACTTAAATAAAAGTTTTAAACATTTTTATAAAATAAGACTAAATCATAGAAGAGAATAAAAATCGCGAATTTCTCTAAGAATACTTCATTGCGTTGAATTATTAAACTTCAATTCTGAGCCTTCAGCAAATGCGTCACATTTGTATTAAACTTTATTAAAACATTATTGAGCAAAATTCGAAATAAGGAACTCAGCCGTAAAAATGGCGAATGAAAATAGAAAAAAAACGCAGGAAATTCGCGTGGTTATGGCCAGACGTTTGGAATCTGTCAACTGGATTCATACTTAGCAAGAAAATGGATGTGGACGCCATTAGAGCAAGGAAAAAGTCTTAAATGTAAACTTGTCATCTAACCTAGCAGCAAAAACGCACCAGAATAAGAGCTGTCACGTTTTTAACGAACTGAACAATTTTGAATTGAAATAAACATCATTGCTGTCAAAAATGGAGGTCGAAACCCTCGCCTTAATGCAACATGTTTCTAGTTTGAAGCATTCCACATCTTGCTGGCAGTTTTGGCGCCATAGAAGGAGGAAATCAGTTCAAAAATCAACCCTATAAATACCTGCGTTTGGCATTCATATTCTTACGAATTTACAATCAAGTTTTCATAGAGCATTTTGTAGCTAAAGAGAGAGTTCGCCTTAGTAAGAAAATTGTTAAGTTTATTCTGTTAATGAGAAGTAATCTCTGAATAAGAGAGCAGTAGTCAGGAATTGCTAGTTTGCTGTGTTGGGTATTTGTTTCAAAATTCAAGCTGAAAGCCATCTGGGTGAAGGCAAGAGAAGGAGTTACCTTCCAAACTTCTGGAAAGCTTAATCAGGCATGCTAAATTCTTACTTTTACATATTTTTCTAATATTCTAAAGTAATCTGATAAAACTCTGAATTATAGTCATGACTGAAAAGGAAAGTGTTTGAATAACTGGTTGACTTAAGATTGAATAAGAAAGAATAAAAGTTTCTTAAACATGTGATAAGTTGTGATATAAAATGTCTCATGTATGTAGTCTTTTCATGGCTTTTGTTGTCATTGGTGTACGGTTTACATTAGATAATGGAAAGCAATCTGCATAGTATTTAATGGCTCTATATATGGAGCATATGCTTGTGTATAAGTTACTAGTTACTAGGATTGAGTTGAGAACATTTGCAAGTTATATACTACAACTAGATACTAAATAACATAGTTATTGTATCCCTAGGATGTGTATAATCTGATTTAAGGCGTCAGTTGTAGTATCTTGTTAAAATGATTCATCATTCCAGTAGATAGATGATGTAGGAAGTCTAGGGTACGGACTACCCCGATAGACCAACCTACGCGTAGATTAAGATAGCCTCAAGTCAAGTTGAACCTGGCTAGTGAATGTGACATATGACCTATGTTCTTCGTTGAACGTAAACACTTTGGCCAAAGTAGTGTAAGGAACCATTTAGTTGTTGTACTACACTGTCAGTTCACCGTGATTCCAAAATACAACCTAGTTTGTGATTTGCCGTTAGCACGAAAGCTAGTTTTGTAGAATCACAGCACTATGTCCAGTTGGTAGTCATTAAAGGTTACCCAACCAATCTCTTCTTCGAAGGGAGGGCCGTTCATTGCAAAATGATCGTGCGGGGGACCGCATTATAAGTCCGTGGTTGGCGGAAAAGCGCCCGAGTGATGTTTCTCCTCCACGAACACCCGACTGATGATCCAAGACTTGACAGGACGAACTCCTGGAACTTCTTACTTCTATTGGTGTCAAAAGCCTACGGGCTATGTATGTATAATTCTCTTCTTACTTTGTAATTTCATTTGGAATGAAATAGTTTAAAGATGCAAAAGATGTTTCTTATTTATGTTTTGAAAAGAAAAATTTTATCATTATGATATTGTACTTGCTTTTGTGACTGAATTTTAAGGTTTTAAATTTATCGCATAAGCGCTCGTACACCAAAACTAAACCCTAAAAACAAACCGGCGAGGGTCCCCATGTGCAATGGGGCGATGTGTGAAATAGGTCACAACAAGAGGGCACGACAAGAACAATGGTAATAGTGAAGGCTTGGTGAATGACAGGTACAAATCAGCAAGGTAGAACCCGGACAACTAATTCCAGGCCTTTAATACCTAAATTCCGGTCGAGAGTTAATCCTTGAGTGGAGAATGAGCCCACCCAACAAGAGCTACAAGATCAAATCTTACAAGATTGGAGAGATTCAGGATTGAATTTTCAAGCTGAAATGTCCTTCCATGAATACATGGACCTTAGGTTGAAGCCCCAGCCTCAAAGGGATGGTAGACAACATCATCAAGAGTTACAGCGGAGGTGGGAAAGCTATCCATTCCTTACTTTGATGGTTCAAGGAAGACCACAGCGAGAGTATGGGTTCAAAAGTTGGACACATACTTCCAACTCAACCCAATGCAAGAGGATGAAGCTATCAAGTATGTGGCCATATACTTGGATGGTAGCGCACATGAGTGGTGGCACCACGACATGATAATCCTAGGTCATGACCAAATTGATTCTTATGCGGAATTCATAGAGAGGCTCATAGAGAGATTTGACAAGAAAGACCCAGAGTTGCATTTCAAGGAGCTAACTCAGGTTCAAACAATGGGGTTCTGTGGAGGCTTACGTGGAAAAATTTCAGAGACTTTCAGTGTTGGTCACAGAGATTTCCGAGAGGAGGCTTATTGTGCTTTTTATGGATGGTCTTTCAAATCCCTTGTGAGGTTGGATTAAGGGCCTTAATCCTTCTTCACTACAAGAAGCCATCAAGAAGGCCAAAGATATGGAGTCCTCTACTCTTAGGAGCAAATTCCAGTCTAAAATTTTTCCCCAGAAGGACAAAGATAAGAAAAATTTCCATAAGGAGATACATCAGCCACGCCATGAGACAAACAGGTTAGATAATGAACAACTAAATGACCTTCAGATGAAGAAATTATGCTTCCATTGCAGAGAGCCTTGGGACCCATCGCACAAGTGCAGTGTGAAGGAAAAAGCAAAGCAAATAGAACATTTTTTTGTTGATGAAACAACATCAGAAAAATCAGATCAGGAGTCTGATTTGGAGAGTAGTGATGGGGAGAGTTCATCAGAAGAGGAGCCAAAGAGGGATGGTACCATGCCCAACTCTCTAGTGTTCAAAAGGCAATCACATTCAAAGTTAGAGGGACATTACAAGGGTAGTGAGTCATAGCGCTAATTGATACAAGAGCCACTCATAATTTCATTGATGAGGGGTTCGTGAATAGGAGAAGGCTACAAATAGAAGAACATGAGGGGTTTAAGGTCATGGTAGCAGATGGGTATAAACTTTCTTGTACCCGTAAGATCTCCAATTTGAGTTTATGGTTGGGAGAGTATGAGATGAATGATGAATTCTATGTAGTTAACATTGGAGACACCAATATGGTGTTGGGAATGCATTAGATGAAGTCCCTTGTGGAGTTCTCTTTTAATCTTCAGAAGATGGAAATGAAGTTTGAGGCCAATGGAAAGAAGATAGTGCTTAGAGGCCTATCAGATGGGGGGCCTAGAGTGGTGTCGTTCAAAAGGATGGAGCAGTTAATCAGACATGAGTAGGTGGAGTGGGCAACCGAGTGTCTAATCATGCCTATAGTTGCAGACCAGCAAAAGAGCAGTTACCATCCGGACATCCAAAAGTTGATATCGCAACATAGCATGGTATTTGAGAGCATTCCTCCTAGAGTGCCACTAGATAGAGGGATAGAGCATGTCATAGAGATGGAAGAAGGTGCTAAGCCAGTGATTACTACCCCTTACTGACATCCGAAGAGGCACAAAGATGAAATAGAAAAATCAATTAAGGAGTTGTTAGAGATGGGGCATATAAGACCTAGCAAAATCCCTTTTGCATCAGCAGTAGTGTTGGTGAAGAAAAAGGATGGAACAATGCAGATGTCCATTGATTACAAGGCTTTGAACAAAAAGACGATAAAAAACAAGTATCCCATTCTGCGGATAGATGAGTTGATCAATGAGCTACATGGGGCTCATTACTTTTCCAAGATAGATTTGAGATCTGGGTACCATCAGACGAGGATGAGGAAGGAGGATATAGAGAAGACAGCTTTTTGATGCCACTTTGGACACTTTGAGTTTTTGGTGACACCCTTTGGCTTGACGAACGCTCCAATTACTTTTCAAAGTTTCATGAATCAGGTGTTCAGGAAATAGTTGAGAAAATTTGTTTTGATATTTTTTTATGACATCCTGATTTTTATGATTTTTAGCAGAACTTGGGAGGAGCACTTGCAGCATCTTGAGAAGCTCTTGAGCATCTTGGAGAGTGAGCCTCTCTATACTAAGGAGTCCAAGTGTGACTTTGGTATGATAGAGCTTCTATACCTTGGTCATGTATCATCAGTGCAGAGGGGGTGAGAGTTGATCCTAAAAAGATCAAGGCTATTGTTGATTGGCCTCCTCCAACGAATCTCACTCAGCTCAAGGGATTCTTTGGTCTATGCGGTTTTTATAGGAGATTTGTTAAGGGATTTTCATAGACTGCAGCCCCACTTACAGATTTAACTAAGAAAGGCACATTTGAGTGGTCTGATTCAGCATATAAGTGTTTTGAGCACTTCAAGCAGATGATGTCCTCATGTCTAGTATTGGCAATACCAGATTTTACCAAACCATTTGAGGTGCAGTGTGATGCTTCTGGAGAGGGCATTGAGGCGGTGTTGATGTAGGAGAGCACCCTATAGCCTTTGAGAGCAGGAATCTAAGAGATGTGGAGAAGAGTTATTCTATATATGATAGAGAGATGTTGGCTATTATGTATGCATTAGCCAAATTTAGACCATACTTAGTAGGGGGCAGATTTATCATCAAAACAGACCATAATAGCATCAAATATTTCATGAACCAGAAAGATCTTAATGATAGGTAGCAGAAGTGGGTTAGTAGACTTCGGGCATATGATTTTGACATCGTTTATGTTAAGCGGAAGAAGAATGCAGTTGTTGATGCACTTTCCAGGAGGCCACATTTATGTTCTTTGGTAGAGATAGCTACTGATTGGAGAGAGTTAATTTCAGCAAAGTATGCTAAGGATTCTTGGGTAGCAAGAATCATAGAAGGTACCATACATGATGATAGGTATTCAGTGCTCAATGAGTTGGTTATTTACAAGGAGAGGATCTATTTGGTGCCTACTTTATAGCTTAAGGGGAAGATAATGAGGACATTTCATGATGCACCCATGGTTTGTCACTTGAGTTTCTTCAAGACCTACAGGCAAATCCAGGAAAGATTCACTTGGAAGGGACTTAAGAACGAAGTCCTCAAATATGTTAGGGAGTGTCCTATTTTCCAACAAAATAAGAATGAGCACTCTTATCCAGCTGGATTGCTTCAGCCCTTGCCCATTCCCAATCAGCAATGAGAATGTATCTTTATGGATTTTATCACTGGTTTGCCTAAGGTGCAGAATAAGGATTTCATAATGAGGCGGTTGATAGGTTAACCAAATTCGCTCAATTTTTTGCTATTTCAGCAACATACACTACTGCACAGGTGGCTGATTTATTTTTCAAGGAGATTTTTCAGGTTGCATGGGATGCCCAAGAGCATCGTGAATGATAGGGACAGCAAGTTCCTAAGTCGTTTTTGGCAGGAGATCTTTAGGTTGAGTGGGATTGAGCTCACTCCCAGCACAAACTACCACCCATAGACAAATGAGGAGACAGAAATAGTCAACAAATGGGTAGAAGGGTATCTCAAGAACTATGTATCAGGCCAGGAGAGAGCGTGGATTAAATGGTTGCATCTTGGCGAATATTGTTATAATTCTACTTATCATATGTCCATTGGGATGTCACCTTTCATGGCTCTTTATGTATATGAGGCACCAAACTTTTTGGATTTTCTATTTGGAGATAGTAGAGTGCCTAAGGCCAGATATTTGTTGCAAGAAAGTCAAGATGTCATGAAATATTTGAAGGAGAACCTGTAGCCAGCACAGAATCAGTAGAAGTTATATTTGATCAACACGGGGTAGAGCATACTTTTGATGTTGGGGATATGGTGTATTTGAGGTTACAGCCTTATAGACAATCTTCCCTCGAAAAGAGTGGTGCAAAGAAGCTCAATCCAAGATTTTATGGTCCTTTCAGAGTGTCCAAGAGAGTTGGGGAGGTCGCCTATGAGCTTGAGTTACCAACTAACAGCAAGGTTCATAATGTTTTTGTTACACCCCGATTGTATAGCTACTATTGCATAGGGAAATTGATTGTAATGATTGAATCAATGAGATGAATAAAACATGTTGTTGCTTGTTATCAATATGAATGTGCCTCCATTTAATGATTGTCTCATTTAAAAGTTAGTTCTATTGATGTTATTCTTGATGAATGTTGCATGCAAAGTTATGGAGTAATGTTTATTCTAACTTTTGAGATGTTTTATGTATACTGTTATGTTGTGAACATATGACTCCCGTTAGCGTGTCATTGAATGCAGGTGTGCGAACCATTCCTCCAGGAAAAGGGGAAATGTCACTCGGGAGAGGAGCTTGGTCGGGTAATCGGTAAAGAGAACCATCTGAGCATACACACACGTCCCTTAGATTGAGTAAGCTAAGTTAGTTTGTTTGAGTTATAGGTAAGTCATTCGTAAGCTTGTATGTTGGCATTAGGAGTCTTGTCTACTTCTGTATGCATGTATAAGTGATGTTTATCTATGTATCTGTTTATGTTATTACAATCATTAAGATGGTAACATTATTGGTAAGGAGGTGGGCATATATACATGTATATAGTATATGCACGTATCCATAGGTATATTCATATCGATACAAACATATGATGGCAAATGGATATGTTCGTACGAATGCATCGATGTGGTATACATACATATACGTGCACATAGAGGAATATATGCTGACGTATATACATGTATATATACCCACAACCAATGATATATGTGGATATTAATAATATTATATTATTATTGCCTGACAATTTACATATATATGTATATATATATATGTGTGTGTGTGTACATATCGGACTACAATATGGTTACGGAAGACATATATATATATTTATATATGTAAATACAAATATACTATATATTATGTAAATATATATGTATATATTACAGTAAAATAATATATGCATATATATATAAATTACTTGGAGTAATTAAATATATATATATAAATATTAACTATTACTCTAATATATATATATATATAAATAATATATAATATAAATATTAAAATTAATATTTTAAATCTCATTATTGGAAAATAAAATTAAATTATATTCCATTTGAGTTTATATTGAAATCAAAACTAAGGAAATCAGGTTTATTTAACCCAGCTGATTTAAAGTCACCAACCATGGAAAAATCGAATGATTAAAATATTTATTTGAAGGCATTTTAAATGCGTCACTTGTATAAAGTGAAATTGGAAATATTAAACATCCAAAATTTTGAAACTTTAGAAATAAAAACAAAGAGGTGAATGAAGGAAATACACAACGGAAGTTTTCACGCCATGACCAAGTTGCTGAAGTTCCAACACAACCTGTAAGCTGTTGGTTGAGCCATGAATAATGGCAATATGGATTTCATTCAACCACGACTAATTCCTAAAAGATGAATCATCAAATAGATTTCTGTAAATTGCGCCAAAACTGAGAGACGTCTGTAGGTGTCGATTCACCAGTTTTCAACATATGCAAGTTTGAAATATTCTTTGATTGCTGTCAATGATTGAGGTCGACTCATCTTTGGGAAATCTGCCACATTTCATATTTGAAATATTCAAAACTGAGTTCTGTCAATTCTCATGCCATTTGAAGTGGAAATCGATGGGCAGGGGCTCTATAAATAGCCGCCCTGTTTATTCTTCTTCACTTGCTTATTGAATCTGAATTTCATCTGTTTCTAGAGATTATCTTGTGAGCATTATTTGCTGAGAGCCATTTATATTTCTGAGAAGTCATTTATTCATTCCTGAGAACTGCTATTGAGGAAGTACCAGTTCACCATTATCAATTATCTGAGCTTTATTCAGCTGTGACCAATAACAGATTGAACAAAAATTATTAGAGGATATTTCTAAGTGAGGAGGATTTCAATTTGAGAGTAAAATCTGAGTGTGAAAGGCAAAGGCTTGTGGAGAATTTGCCAGTTGATTAATTAAGCTGAGGTACTGTGGAGACAGACTGAGACTTCATCTTTTGAAGGAAAGCTAAAAATCAGGCATGGGATATTCTTCTACTATCAATTCTATTCTTGAATACTAAAATGTTAAAATTATGAAAATGAGTTATTATATGAATTGTATACTTGATTGCAATTAGGAAGTGAATGGTATAAAGGTTAAGGTTGCATATTTGTGTGAATTGCATTACTTGTATGATCTCCATATAAGGAGAATATGCTTGAAGTAGTTACTAAATACTAGGGCGGAAATGAAGGCATTGAGTCAAGTAATGATCCACAGCTTAAGTTATTAGGTTAACTTAGATAAGCTTATGAAACTTCTAGGATAAAGATTTCCAGTATAGGAGGGGATTTCGTGATTACTTGTTATGCTGTTTCATTTCTAGTAGGTTAGTATGTTGTAGGATGTCTAGGGTATGTATTACCCACTAAAGGACAAACCTATGCGTAGTGTAAGGAAGCCTTAAGTCAAATCGACCCTGTCTAGTGCATGTGATAGATGACCTTCATTCGAAGTACTGAATGAGAATACTTTGGCCAAAGTAGTGAAATGTACAACATCCATTTAGGTGTGAGAGTTGAAACTGCACTGTCAGTTCACCGTGATCCCGTATTACATACTAATTCGAGAGTTGTTGGATGCACAGGACCTAGTTATGTAGGACACAACACTATGCTCAGTTGGTAATCACTTACCGGATACCCTACCAATCTCTTCGTTCGAAGGGAGGGCCATCTATCGAGAGATAGGTGTGCAGGGGACCACATTATAAGTCCGCGGTTGGTGGAAAAGCGCCCGAGTGATGTTTCTCCTCCACGACAAGCAGCCGATGTACCAAGATTTGAAAGGACAGACTCCTGGACCTTCTTACTACTATTTGTGCAAAAGCTTACGAGCTATGTATGTATCTTGTGCTTTATTACTTCATTGATTTCTTTGAAAAGAAATAGAATAAAAGTTGAATTATGTTGTATCATGTTTTCAAATTGAAAGGAAATTTTTTATTGAAATGGTATATTCTTTACTTGTTAAATTAACATCTTTTTATTTTACGTACGGGTTAGGTCTTTACAGTTTTTCATGTATCTAGGCTTAAGAAGGCGCTTGGACACAATGTGGTTCCTTCATCAGAGTTGCCACCCTTGGATGAGGAGGATAAGTTGATTTTGATTCTAGAGGCCATCATAGATTCCAGAGAGTGGACTCTTCGAAGGAGGGTTATTAAGGAATATTTGGTCAAATGGAGGAACTTATTAGTGGAGGACGCAACGTGGGAAAATGAGCAGATTCTTCAGCATCCAGAGCTAAGATTGCTTCAGGTATAGCAATCTTGGGAAGGGCGGACTGTAATGTCCCCTTCCTAGCCTATTCAGTAGTTGGCAAAGTTAGCCTATTCAATCATTCTTGTAGGCTAATGGGGTGTGGTTAGGGAACTTTGGTGACCAATCTAGCTTGGTGTAGTTGGGAGTTGCATATTGCCCTTTTCTAAAGTGTTTTTGGTGTTTTCTCCCATACTATTTTAGTAAGTCAGTTTTGGGCATCAAGGAAGCCAATTGTCAATCATACTATTTTTAGCAGTGTGGGTGGGAGCAGTTGTTATCTATTTTCAATGTTTATTTGGTCCAATGCAATTATTTAAATAACATAATGTTATTAAAGTTAAATTAAATATTTAACTTATGTTATTTTATAAAGTTACTTTATAAAAGGGACCTAGGGAGACATAAGTGAAAAATATAATGTTAAAATGTTATAAAACTTAAGTTGGGCGCCTAGGGAGATATAAGGGGGGATTATAATTTAAAATTAAATCTTTTTAATTCCCTAGAAGGGGTCATGGGGTTTTGGAGAGGCTTTATAAGGGCTTTGAGAGCTCATTTTCTTCTTTATGCTAGATGAAGATATTGAGTTGGTTCTTGTTCTTGGAGGAGGTCATTCTTCTCAGAGTTTGTGAGGACGAAATCTCTTGCAAGTTGAGAGATACAGTTTGGTGAATATTGTGGTGGTTTCACTCAGAGATCACAGTTGGGCTTCACTAGTGATTGTTACTTCATTTTCTTTAGATGTTTGGACTTGCT
>VDFB02101079.1:0-25046 GCA_007258455.2 Sequoia sempervirens
ATACCCATTTCTCCACCACTTTGTTGGCTAAGAGTATGGTGGAGGAGGGGAAATCTAATGGGGAAATTTCCATCCTTGGTGATAGTGGCAGTGAGGGTGAATTAACTCCCAAGGCTCCCTCTACTATATATTTGATGAATGGTAATGAAAGAGTGGGTGAAATAAAAGTGTAGGGGGACATCCCTAAACATGAAAAATATGAGTCCTTTGACTCAGAACAAATAATTTTGTCTATTAAAAATCTTGATGAAGTGGAAACTTCAGATGGTATGATGTCTCCCTTAGGCTTGGAATCTAGAGAGGAAATAGGGGATTTTTCTACTAAGGATACCATAGAAGGGGAGGAGGTCCCCATGGAAGTAATACTAAAAAAATAAAGAAATATAGGAAGAAAGAAGATTTGGGGGCTACCATGCTCATGGAAAGGGTAGTATTCGTATGCCTAATGAAAAAAGGAAGAAGAATAGTGGAATCATTCATGTTCCCACTATGCAGAGAGTAGAAACAAAAAACAAGCTCCCTAAATGTTTTGACAACTTTAAGTGTGACAAGGAGACACTCCTCAAATAATAATCTTCATGAATATCAACTATATTTCTTGGAATGTAAGGGGACTAGATCCTCAGACAAGAAACATATTGTAAGGAGGTTCTTGGCCCAAAGGAAGGAGAAAGATGTAGTCCTTCTTCAAGGAGTAAAAGCTATAGGTTTTACCAATCTAAAGTTCATTTGGGGGGAGGCTTCTTAGTATGTCACTAGGCATGATAAAGGGAAGGGTGGTACAACCATCTTTTTAGCCAAGGAGTGGGAGAAGTTTTTGTCTGATTCTGGCGTGTCTCTGTGTAATAGAGTAGTTTGGATCATTATCAAAAAGGAGGAAGCATGCTTTGGTATCTTCTCTATTTATGCTCCAAATGACTACAGGGACATGATCCAACTGTGGAAATGGCTTAATAACTTAAAATACATCCCTTGGATCTTGGGGGGTGACTTCAATCTTGTGGAAATAAATGAAGATAAATGGGGCGGTGTAAATATGGAGTGGAAGGGTAATGAAAGGTATTTCTAGCAAAGAATGAAGGAAAAGCTAAAATTAGAGGATCCAATTGAATGTCAAAAAATGGAGTACACTGGTATTTGGTTGATCTGGTTCAATGCTCAAAAATGGGGGAGAAGGATATATAGTAGACTTGATAGATTCTACATGAATAAGGACTTCTTCTCAATTGTATCGGTGAGGTAACAGTACAAAATGGAGGTAATTCCCTATACCATTTCAGACCACCACCCCTTTAAAGAAATATTCTATCTTAAGACAAGAAAAAAAAGGAAAAAGGTTCTAGTGAGGGGTTTATCCTTAACACCAAATTACTTAAAGACAGGAAGTGCAAGAATACCATTGAATCTCTAAGGGAAATTAACAAGTGGATGCATAAAGGAATGAGTGCCATTAATAGATGGAATATGAATGTGAAAGGATAGAAGGTACTCTTCCAGACAATAGGTAAGAAAAGGGATATGGATAGGAGGAGGGAAGAGGGACTCCTATAGGAAAACTTGCTTAAAGCTTAATCTAGCCTAAATAGGAGAGGCCCGGTGATGAAAATTTGACTAACAACCTAAATATGGAAAAAAATGCCTTGAGGAGGATCTGGGTTGTCAAGGTCAAAGGACTAAGGATAAGGGCCAAGATGAACTGGCTAGAAAATTGTGATAAGGGGTCAAAATTCTTCTTTAGATACATCAAGGATAGACAAACAAGGGTGCAAATTGATCAAATCTGGGATGATGACACAACTTTGACCAAGTAGGAGGATATAAGGAAGTATTTTTTCTAGTTTTATAAAGGTCTTTTAACCTTGGAAGGGGTAAAGGAGGATAGTTGCAAAGCCAAGGAATTCATAAAGAAAATAATTCCAAAGAAAATCAAGGAAAAATAAGCGGTTGAGATTAGTAAAGCAATATTAAAGGATGGGATAAAAAGGGCCATTTAAAAATGACAAAACCCCTGGAGTGGATGGAATCCCTATTGAATTATACAAGAAATTCATTGATTGGGTCTGTGAGGACTTGTATTTAGTTTATAATGAGGCCTTAGAAAGAGGATCACTAGGAAGGGATATTAATAAAGGAATCAATAAATTACTCCCCAAGGATACACAGATAAGACTTTAGTCAAGAATTGGAGGCCAATTAACCTCCAAAATGTTTCCTATAAAGCCTTGGAAAAAATATTAGCAAACAAATTGGTAGATGTCTTTCCAACCTTCATAAAAAACACTCAAACAGGTTTCATAAAAGGGAGATACATTCTAGAAAACCTCATCACTAGTTGGGAGGCAATGGAGTGGGCCAAACAAACTAAACAAGGGGCAGCTATGCTCCTTCTGGATTTTGAAAAAGTATATGATAGGATTGAATGGTCATTTGTAATGATGGTTTTAGATTATTTTGGATTCCCCATCTCTTTCTGTAGTATGGTTAAAACCTTATTTAGTGATGTAGTGGCATAGGTGGATGCAAATGGAACCCTCGTAGGGGAATCACACTGGAGAGATCGATAAGGCAAGGATGCCCCCTTGCCTTGATACTCTTTGTCATCACCTTTGATGCATTACACTATGTGTTAAGGGATAATATCTCATCCCCTATGATCAAAGGTATCACCTTACCAAAAAATAAGGATCTCATTAACATTCAATTTATAGATGACACTACAAATTTTCCTAATTTGGAGGAAGAGAATACGAACATGCTTATATGGATAAGCTCAATACCTTCTATCAAGCATCGAGTGCCAAAATTGCAAATGCCAAATCTTGCATGTTGGGGTGGAATAATAGCCCCTTGAATGGCTAAGGAAGTTCAATTTTTAGTGGGGAGGGCCTCATAAATTGGTAAGGTATCTTGGCATCCCCTTTTCCATTGACCCCAACTTGAGGGAAATGTAGCTCTAGATCAAGGATGTAATAACCCATTCCAATTACTACTTAAATATTTATTGCAATTGACATTATGAATATTCAATTTTAAAAAGACATAACTTAAGCAACTATTTTCAATCATAGCAACACATGTCTAATTACAAATGAGTCATATATATATATTTATTTCCTATTTCAATTACAATATCCAAGTTGACTTGGCTCATAGGGCCACAAAGTCAATACATTTTACAATTTTACATCAAGGCTACATCATAATCCTCTGATAACTTGAAAAAAACCAAGGTTTCCTTTTGACACTCGCCTCCTCTGGTGGATGAGAACATGGCTGAAGCAATTTATCACCCAACCATGAAGCTTACACTTCCCCAAAATTATTTCTACTTGAAGAATACCCGACTCTACACAAATTTTTTAGCAAGAGAATAATCTGTAAGGTGAAATCTGGTGCGTTCCCAAACATTAACACACATCTCTATCTATAACTAGAAAAAAATGCAAGATCTATGCTAGGAATGGCAAAGAGTGTTATCACAAAGTCCATACATACATAATGGGCTAATTGCTTGGTCAAGCATTAAAATTAAGTTGCAACAACAAAAGATAGGTTTTGGATAAAGCAAAACCTATACCCTCTGTACTCCATCTCGACACCTATCCTAGAAGGTAACTTTCAACAACATAAGTTTATTCCTTAGCAACTATCTATCTTCTAGCAACATCTATCCTGAGGTGCTCTAGTCTACTTAGGTGTTGCTGTTCTACTAAACAAAGAGAATAATGTTTACACAAAAATCTACAGAAAAGCAATTTAGTGTACTTAATTCCTCTCCTTAAATAAATTCAAAAAAGTAATTCAAGAGGATATGTTCAATGCATTATCCATTCAATTCATACATGTATGCCACATGATTTCATCCAACGTAATTCAACATTCATAAAAAATGAATTAAGTAACAAAAGAAGGTATGCCGTGCAAGTATGTGTATGTACGCAGATGAAGGTCTATGTGCATACACATATATGTGCCAACTTAAGTTAATATATTTGTGCATAAATTCTGAAATAAAAACCATTATAACAAATTTATTTCATTCAAAATAATGCTACAAATTGTCATATCGTCTTACAGTAATACAAGATGTAAATTACTTTTTTCAAAGAAAGAACAATTCTGTTTGAACTGTTTCCACATACTAATGTGCTATTTGTATCATAACAATGTTGTTTGCAAAAGTTTATAAATTACTGTGCCAATATGTCTCATTAACAGTTTCAAGTTATCCAGTATATCATGTAAATGGTCAATGTTATATCATTCTAGAGGTACAATTATCTAAACAATACTAGTGTCCTTTTTGTGCAAACAAATGAATCGAACGACATGCTTGTCATTTTAAATAACACACAACTTCAGAAAATTTATATTACTATTTCAGGTTAGGAGAAACCTATGTTTCTATTGGTCAAGCTACTATCATTTTAAGAATGATTGTTTGGTTTTATCACTAACATTATCATTAGCCAAACCTTGAAGAATTCCCATTATCCGCTTACATTGCTTGATGGCCAGCTGGTAAGACTCATTCAAAGTGATCGTTCTAAGGAACGATTCGAGCATCATTCTAGGGAATGATATCTGCATGCAAAATGGACTAATGTAAACAACATTTATGAGCATCGCATGCAAGCAACAAGAAAAATGGGGATCATTCTAATGAATGATTAAATCTACATACAAATGGGATACTGCAAATTGAACCTAAAGATCATGCCAACATAATAAAATGGAATGATATAATCATTCCACCATCATTCTTGGTGAACGAGGTGACATGCTTAAATAACAATGATATATATACACCGTTCTATAAATAATTATTATAGCCTTCACACCCATTTCGTGTGACATACCTGGGTGATCCCACAATACTGGTTTACAATTTTTGGCCAAACTGGACACTGAACTAATTTTTTAAAACTAAATCTTCACTTTCGGGCACCTATAGCGACTAACTGTGAGGAATTTAAAGATGATAAAAACTAGTGATTTGTGACATTTTGTCTGTAGATTCTAAATATACTTTTTTTCAAAATTTTTGGAATCAGATTGCACTTCTTTTTCCATCTCCTTTGAAAACTAGTTTTTTCAATAAACACCATTTTTAAGGAGTGATGCTCATCATATACAACATAATTTTTTTCCATGAAGGATAAAATTCTAATTTTTTCAAATTTATATTTGTAACTTCTAGGATATTGGCTTTCATGTGGTTTCATAGTGTTTTATTGAATATTTTTTCCTTAATCAAGTTTTAAAGTCAAACCAATTACAATAATTCGGCATAGGCTTATTTAATACACATAATTTTTTTGTGTATCAAAATTCATTTTTTGTTGGATAAGGGACTTCAATATCTATGCACTAATATTTTCAATTTTTTGATAATAACATATTTTTTCACATGTGCATAACAAAGAGCTTGATTTTCTGGAAACCTACATTCACAAAATACAAAATAAATATAATAATAAAATTAAATTTATTTAAAATTATACTTTTTGGGAAGCTTATAATAAGGACTACATACTTACAAAAAATAAATTTTAAATGAATTCATTTGATCCCCCAAAAGGTAAATCAAAAGTGGTTTTTTATCAGCATTTTTATATGTGTAAAGGAGACTCTGTTATAGGTATGGTTTAAAACTAGTGGGGTTCTATCCAAGGGGGTTTGATCTAAGGTTGTTCGATAAAACCATATTCAATTGGAATCCTTTAAATGAAACTTTTCAAGGTTTAAATCATATATTTTCTAAAAATATGTGATTTAAGCAAAAATCAAGATCTCCTGGAAATTGTAAACTAGTATTGTGGGATCACCCACCTGTTCGGCCTAGTTGACAGGAAGAACAAAAAATAGTGAAGGATAAAAATAGTGATCCATTCATTTTCCCTTAAAGGGAAATGATAAAGATTTAAAATTGTTAAATACAAAAAAATAATTCTAGCTACTGGAATCATTCGATTAACCATGTAATGATTAATAAAACTTATATGCAAGAAATAATGAAAAGAGTTGAAACAATAGATCATACAGTGCTTAACCAGGTTTGACTATCATGTCGATAGAAGATTATGCACAAATTTAGTGCATGAAAAGGTTGGCCGATAAGGGCCTTGAATTTTTTTCAAGAAATGATTGATCTTAAATCAAATCATCCTGGTACTAAAGCAGAACACATTTGCAGTAAATGGACAACTTAATATTTTTCCATCAACTTGAATGAAATCGACATAATGAAAGGGAAAATGATTTTTTTGAATAGTTTGTACTAAAAAATCAAGCATATACAACATCAAACATTGATTTCTACCTTTGTTCGTGGCTTTTCCCCAGCTTTTTCCTACTTTTCTAGATGAGTCGATTCCCTTGCTTTCCTTCTTCCTGATTATTTGTCGCCACTACTAGACCCCTGTGAATTTCCTCCAACGTGCTACCAAAATGGAAAATACATGTTTTTCCTTACCTTTTCCCTCCATTATGGGGCCATTTCATCTCATAATTACCTTTAATTGGTCGGCCCACTACTGAAATTTGAATATCTTGCCTTGAATTCGAATGCATGCCACTATTCATAATATCTTCCTTATGATATTATTAAATTTTTTTATTCTTTTTATTATTATATATTATCAGAATTTAATAACAATATTCGATGAATTCGAACTCATATTCAATTTACAAAGAGTTTGCATATGTTTTTATATATACATGCTTACATATATATGTATATTTTTATAAATATGTATATACATATATATGTTTATTTATCACTATTTTATGTTTATAATAGTATAGTGTGCAATAAATTTCAAGAAAAGAAGCAAAATTTATTTTTTATTCGTGAACCAAATATTTTTGGAGATGTGGGCTCTCTTACACTTGTAGGGTTTTGCACCTAAAAGGAGAGAGGTACCAAAAATCTTAATGGCTCACTCAAGAATAGGCCCTTGAGTTTCCAATGCAATTGAGATTGAATTATGTCAAAGGGGAATGTCCTAGATGCTGAAAAATGATAAAAGAGATTAACTACTAATGCAAAACTTAGAAAATGCAAGATGTTTGAAAACACGCTGTGATATGCAAAATGACCTAGAAATGCAAACAAACTATAACATAAACTTATGGAATTAAAAGTGTGCACCTAGAGACTGGAAAAGGATGAAATGGAGTCTGGAATCCTAAAATTTTTGCTTTTGAAGCCAATTGGGACTCATACGCCAAGCTGGGCGACCTAGTCCTGTTTTGGGAAAATTCTGCCAGAACAGGTTTCAGACAGCTGGGTACTCAAATCTGTAAAATTCCTATTTTTAGCCTTGGAAGTGGGAATCATTCTCCATTAATGGTGAATCAATCCACTTCTTGATTTCTAGAAATGCAAAAGTGGAATATGTAGCTCCTTGTCTACACTTATGCTCCTAATAGGTTTATGGATCCAAAATTGGTAAATTTGACCTGTAGGTGTTCTCCAAGCTTCTTTTATGGATTTGAAAACTTTAAATGACTTTGATGGTTTTTTGACAACTTTTCCAATCTCACTATTTTACAAATCTACAACTTAGACCAAACCCTTGAAGTAGAAATATGAAGACATGCAAGTAATAGCTCCAATGGATATAGACTTGAGAATGCTTGAAATTCTTTAGAATGCTTATGTGATTGATTCATTAATTTCTTGAATGATTGGGAGATGAAAATGAGTATAAAAACCTTATATTTATACACAATTATGCCCTAATTCTTGAAGATACTACATCACAGGCTGACCTTAGGTCTTAGAAAATAAAAAAATTGCCAAAATTTTGAATTTATTTTGATTTTTGAGCCAAAGGGGACTCATTTTCCCCTAATGGCGAATGGGTCCCACTTAAGGCATTTTAAGTGGGTGTCAGAAATTAAGTATTTTAAATGATGTTTATTGAGTTTATTCTAAAAAATACACTTAAGTAAGGCCTGCAAGTGTAAAATGGGGCCAATTAAAGAATAAGAAAGGTATAATTATTAATGAAAAGCCTAGAAAAGTGTGAAAGTTTGTTACAACACTTTACAAAATTTTGAAATAAGGCTTGGTAAATGATAAAAGGAATTTATTTAGGTGAAATATTTAATAGTAAGATCCTAGAAAAGTGTGAAAGTGTGTTACAACACTTCACAACACTTTTACAAGGCATCATAAAATTCTTATTAATTCACAAGGGCCCAAGACCTAATGTGAATGTGTTGACCACATTACAACACTAAATCAAGGAAAAACTAAGCCAACATCCATAAGAAAGACCCAAATGAGAGTGAAAATGTCTAAAGATCCATTTTTCTATGCTACATTTAGCCCCCACTTTAGTGAGAGGATGAACTTGCTTCAAACTCACACTAAAGTAGCCAAACATGCACATCAAGAGGGATCCAAATGCACCCATGCTAGAAAGATGAGAGAACACAATCAAGAGGGGTGATCAAGCCCCCAAGATCAAGATCCCATAGCAAACCAAACATAAGCACAAGGAACACACATGAAAATGATGAGAAAGGGAGAAAAGAAAAGAAGAGAGAGAATCAGATCAAGCTTCGATTATTTTTCCATCTCGATGTGGATCAGGTCTAGGCTATTTGTTCAAAAAAATGCATACTCACTCTGAGGCAACAAAACTCATGGCTCTCCGCTGGGTAAGAAGTCCTAGAAGGTGAGAAACATACACTCATGGCTGGTATGCACTCACACACACAGAGGTGGCTATGGGGAAAGTCATGCCTCAGAATGGGATTCCTACTCAACCATACCAAATTTATACCTCCTGATCTTTAATAAGACACCACAAAAGAAAATGACTTTTCGAGATTCATGAGACAAGCAAAACTTCATGTGCTTGGAGCTCATGAACAAATGGGATGGCACCACAGTCATGCAAGTTGTGTTATGCAAGGTGGCCATATGTAAAATGCAACATGCAAAGAATGTTTAAAGGAGTCTTGCTTAGTTCATGCAAGGTATTTAACTTATGGAACATTATGTCTAATATCTCCAAGAGAGGACCAATCAAAGAATAGAAAATTCAGAACTTAGGGGATGTAGTGCATCGCATCAAGCCACTAAGAGGAATGTAATATGCTAAGATAGATCACGCTTATGAAGGAAATCACACCCAATGTCATCCACAAAGTGACAAATGCATCGTATGAAGTAAGAAGGCTGCACTAATAACCAAGAAAAAAGAAAAAATGCAATAGAATAATGCCAATGCATGCCCCCACTTTAAAGGAATTGCTGAACACCATTATGTGAGAAATTACTTTAAAGTAGCAAATGAAAAATGAAAACAAGAAGAAATAAATGAGAGCTAACTAGGAAAGCTCTATGCCAAGTCATATGTTTTTGAGTAAGGCTACGCTAGTATGTTCATTGCTGCAATATTTTGTGAAGAGCTCAAAAATGTCATCATTCCCCAAATACAGATAGAACTAGAAGAATGACACAAAGAGAGTGAAAAAAAAGAAGAAAACAACCTTTTGGGTCAACATGGAAGAGACACAGGGTGCCTCGACGCCTTGTGTCATCCCCAAAAGGAAAACACAAGACAAAAGGCGAAAGTAGAAAAGGAAAAAGCTTTTGTGAATGTGTTTACCACATTACAACACTAAATCAAGACAAAACTAAGCCAAAATCCACAAGAAAGACCCAAATGAGTGTGAAAATGTCCAAAGATCCATTTTTCTACACTACAATTCGAATAATAGTTTTTAAATGTAGTGATTTCCTTATCCTTCAAGCATGCAATTTTAAATACATACATATATGTTTAACCATGCTATCATTTTCTTTTAAATTTCAAAGACACAAGATCAAAATAGACAAGTAAAAAAAAAACACATGTATATCATTCCACAAGCCTATTTTTTTCAATCATTGAATCATTCAAATTAGATCAATATAATATCATATATGAAATTTTAAATGCAAACATTATGCCATTTTTTGGTGTGTGTACCTAGATTCCATCAAGCTTACTGTTCAATCTGGCTAAACGATCCTACCTCAATCGTGTTCTCATCCTTCAACATATTTTCCTGCATTTGCACACACTTGCACTTACATAGTTCATTAGTAACGTTCAATCATGATAAAGTATAAGATAGTTCAAAAGATCACATAGTCAAAAGACAATCAACTTCTTTTAAACATTTCAAAAATATCAATTTTTTCATTCAACATATTGAATTTCCTCAATAATTCTATTTATCAGATTATAATTTAAATGCAACAAAAAATGGGTTATGACAAAGGAAAAGATTGAAAAGAAAATTGACAAGTGGAATAAGCAATACCTGACCTTGGTTAGAAGATTATAGGCTTCCCAACATATTTTATCCTCCCATAACATATATTTTGCATCAGTTTGGTTCTTCAGTTATTATCAAATTAATAAAATCTAAAAATGGATAAGGAAGTTTCTGTGGTCCGATGGGAAAGGGAATAGGAAAAGACATGCTGTAAAATGGGAATGGTGTACTATTGCTAAACAAGGGGTGGCCTAGGCTTGAAGGAATTGAGATTGCAAGGAATTTCCTTGTATTCCAAGTGGATAATTGGTGCTTTGAAAGGTCCTAATTAGATAAAACTTAATGAATGCAGTACCCAAAGAAGCCAAATCATGGAAACTCCTTCCTTTGTGTGATATTATTAGTAGTGCCCGCCCTATAAACCTTGTAGGTTCCAATGTATTTAGAACCATTTGGAAGGTATGAGAGGTTGTTAAGAAGAACATAACCAACTACCACTTCATCAAGAATGGTAATAGTACCATTATGGCATATAGGTCTATATGGTGGAACTTAGAGCACAAGGGCAAACCCCTAACCTTAATTCAAGGTTGCTTGGTAAAAAGATGGACATAGAAGGGGATCAAATGTTTTAATGATATTTTATTAAATGGTAACTTGAATAGGTGGAATGTACTAAAACAATTTTAATCTCCCTCCAAGAAATTGGAGAACATACACTGTGTTAAAATAAGCCTATAAAAGCATACAATTTCCTGTTGAAGTTAAAACTGATAACCTTTAGTACCAAGAACTATAGTGGAAGGACAACAGTTCCTTATTGAAAATAAATGCTAATTTTTTTATTGTTTCTTGAATGAACAAATTGATTTAACTGAGCAAGGTAATAAAATTCAGGATACTAATCTGAACAAAAATCAATGGTAAAAAATCTTTAAGAAGAACTCGTCAAAAGAATTGGAACCAAAAAATGCTTGCTTTAGGTGGCTATTGCTTCTACAAAGGTTACCATTCAAGATTGAACATAATGACAGATATTTGTAACTTATGCACGGTACTTGAGTTTTTCAAACGCATTTTTTTTGATTGTATATATGCTAAAGAAGTTTGGAAGATATTTTGCAATGATCTAAACATTTGGGGGAATAATGATGAGCCTAATCCAACAAAAATCCTTTTTGAAATTGATAATAAAATGAATAAATATCTCTCTGTTTTGGCTGTCTTTATCCATCAAAATCCTGTGGGTTATTTGGAAATCTCATATTGATGACATGTTTAAGGGACACAAGAGGGTGCTTATTGAGTCTTGCAAGAGACTCATTGTGTATAATGTTGCCACGTAGGTATATATAACCATCAATATCTCAAAGGATAAATTCTGGAAGTTCCTAGAGCAAAAAATAGTGGACATATATACAAGAGGCAAGATATGGACATACTTGGCAGGGCAGGCATCTAGGTGTTGAGATTTTCCTAAAAGCACCGTGTGAATTTTAAAAAGAACTTAAAGAAGGCACGAAGAACAAAGAGGGTGAGACAAGCCAATAAAGCTATGGTTGAGCATGAAGCATTAGAGACTCTGATTAGTATGAAAAGTACAACAAGGTATAACAAGTGCAATGGTTGGTAAAGAAGGAACTTTTTGAAGGGATGGTCTAATTATAATACTATATCTGCAATACACTATTACCTTTTATAATTCTATTGTATGTAACCAGAGTATATGTTGTAATTTTGTAATCATTCTCTATGTATCCATGGTGAATCATTGTAAATGATTGTAACCTAGTGTAATCTGGGATGGAAAACTTTGATATGCTATTGGTGAACAACCAAACACTTGATATGTAGTGGAATTTATATCTAATATGAAAAAAGAATTTAAACAGTCTTCAAAGAAAATAAAATAAATACCTTGATATATTTAGAATATTAAAAATTTATGGTTAGAAAGCTAAGAAGTAACTCTTCATTTTGGAGGTGGTTTTCTAGTCTTTTATCACAAAACATGTAAAACCTGATAAGGTTGAAGTTTTAAAATTGGGGTAGTTTTGTTTTAAAAATATGAATTTAGGAGCCACAAGAGATGTCCAACCCTTAGAATTGGATATCCAATCCTAAATGGCTAAGGATCATACACAAATTAAACTCTAGGCATTATAAATACATACACATTAAAACACATATGTGTTATTTATTTTATAACATAAATACTTTGTGCTAAAAATATCAAGATCAACTGCTAATTTCTCCCCAATTTATATGCACTTACCTTTGATTGAATTTTTTTGCTAGTTCAATCTCTCTTAATTTTCATTCTTAAAATAAAATTATTAGCCTCTAATAACTATAAAGATATTTTTAGGCACCTTGTGATAATTGACTAAATACTCTTGAGACTCATCTTGTAAATTAATGACTTCCACAATGATATCTTAAATATTTGAATTTATCACATCCTTTTCAAAAGAACATTTTTTTAGTCATTTATTTAATAAGAATTTTGACCCATAAATCAAATCAAAATCCTATTAGTTATTTCCTAAAGATACAAGAGGAGATGAAATAATTCACTTTATTTCATAATTTTTTAAGGTAAGGGGAGTTAAGGATAAATTTAACAATTTTATGGGTATATTTATGAAATTTTACAATTAATTCCTATCAAATTTTTATGAAGACTATATCACATTGAAAATGAGACTTTTAATAGACCATGAAAATCACATGAAAGGGGAGACTTTTAGTAGACCATGAAAAATTCAAAAGAATTGTAATTAGTTGTGTGGCAAGGAGGGGGAAAGACCTTTAATAGGCCATAAAATCACATGAAAAGGAAATTTTTTAGTAGATTACAAAGAATTTTAAATAATTATATTTAGTTGTGGATGCATGTATGCATTAGAGAGAAAAGTCTATGGTATAATAATTTTTTGAATAAGATGTCTTAAAATTTGAAAAACAACTTTGAATAGTCATGAAATAATACTTGACATACAAGATAATCTATCAAATTTAAGCACAAAATGAAATATTTCTTTGTAACATTAGTATATCACAATAAATTATATATATATATATATATATATATATATATATATATAGGTGAAAAGTGCAATTGTTGCACTTCTACTATCTATTTTATAATTACTTTGATTCATTTTGAAAATTCTAAGAGTAATCACTAACATACATTTACCACAATTTGTTAAAAAAAAGAATCAATAGACAAATGTATCTTGGTTAAAGACCTTATTAGTTATAGAATAAGAAGTGCATCTTGTAAAGATGTTATCATTATTTATAAATTATTAAACAAAAAATAAATACTACATATCAATTTAATTGATGATAAAGAAGAAATAATAGTAACACTTACCGTACATTCTATATTTATTATAACATATAAGTAAGAATTAATTAATGAATGATATATACATTTTAAACTTTGAAAACACACCTAACAATTTTTTTTCACTTTTACTTATTTTTATGTAAATATATATTTTTTATAATAAATATAATTTATTTAACTTTTGTTTGATACATATTTTCAATATTCAAAACACAATTTAACTAAAATATTAACACATACCTTATGTTACCAAATCAATTAAAAAACCTTTTACACTTAATTAAATTTCAAAAACCATATATTTAATATATAAAATACTAAGACATCACCAACTCACTTTATAGTTTAATAGGAAGAGCTTAGATGTCCACTAGGTTATAATTTCGACTTTAATCAAATAGTATTCCTTTCCTATGCACTACTCAAATTCATTAAACTATAAACAAAAAGGTCATATCTTCGACTGCGACCCGGGTTTTTAAAAAATGATGTTATTATTTGTTTCCCGACAACAATAGCGTCACACACGAAGTTTTCCTCGTGTGTATCCGAGGAATAAGTAGAAAACAAAGCGACGAGAAGAAGTGTCCTCCCACGACAACGTCATGCATGAAGTGCTTCTGTATGTTGCCAACGAAGAACAAGATAATGTTTCTTCTTTATTCAATCACTTCCCATTTTTATGGGGGTCGCTATCACTTCACTGGATTGATGTTGTCCGCCACTATTGACCAAATTCAGTAAACAATCGACAGAACAACATGCCGGCTCTGTAAAAACATACAGAGATGACGGGGGCTACACTACATTTTACGGCGGTTTATTTCATACGTTGTAATTTCCAAGACGACTATAAGTTGTAATTTCCGATTGACTGAATTATATCGGCTTTTATTTCCAAACAAAACTCTCCGCCAGTTGTGACCGTCCATTCCCGTGAATGTACGATGTCGTATCTGATTAACACTTGAATATTGCTAGAATGTGCTTCAAACAGTGTTGCACCGGGTCTATTTAATCCTTTAAGTATTATGCAATTGCATGTACCTCACAAATTCATTTGTAGATTCTTAAATTTTTGAATTAGATAATGATGATAATGCTAGAGATTTTGTGGGTGCTTCTGATTTGTGTCGCCCATGGATCTGCGGACCCAACTGAAGGATTTACCCAACTGAAATTGAGTGCTGCAAATTTCAACATACAAAAGCCATATGATAAGGATGTGTCCGAGCGCTACAGCTTCATTAATGGCGTCCACTCCATGTGGGTTTATAACGACGATAAACCTCTTTCGAATCACAGCAATACCAAGCCCAGGACAGAAATCCGCATCACGGTTTGTTAGTTGATCTAAAACTTCCCTTAAATTTACTACAAAGGGTCGCAATATGGTTACTCATATGGTTTATTTTGTATTTTGTTTTGCAGGGATATGACTATACAACAGGAGTGCAGCAATTCGAGGGCGACTTTTATGTTCCGCGTGGCACATCGGGAACAAGCATTATGCAAGTTTTTGGGGCTCCGGGAACCGTACATGCGACTGCGTTACAGTTACGTGTTTACGATGGACAACTTAAGCGCTACAGAGATGAGATCGTGGTTTCTGATGTGTACGATCGGTGGATTCATTTGAACGTTATTCATGATGCAGATGAAGGAAAAGTGCATGTCTTCGTCGACGGGGTGGAGAAGGCCGTTGCTGATGATAGAGGACGTGCCAACCATTATTTTAAATGCGGTGTCTATACTCAAGATAATTCATCCCATTTCATGGAGTCTCGCTGGAAAAATATTAAACTTTGGACCAAATAATGTAAGTCTTTTGCTTGATCGACAATGGGTAGTTTGTTGTAGAGAAGTAACTACCAAGACACGGGATGGAGTCACTGGACATTCAATCATAAGCAGTTCATGGTTAACTTGCTGATGGGTTGCAGAATTGTAGAAGAAATGGCGCTAAATAAGCCTTTTTTACAAAAATGGGTATAATGGGTAATGTTAATCTTATATTTCATCATCCAGAAGCATCAATAATTTTTTTTTTATAGAAATGATGAAACTCAATATTATTTCTTCGCTCTGCGTCTTTCTTCTTCACTCTCTCTTTTTTATATACAGTATCATCTGCACAAATCTCCGATAGAAGATGTCTAATTCATGAATAGAATAGTTTTAACATTCATTAAATGAAAGATAGTTTATAGAATAACAGAAATCTTTCTACTTTTCAAATTTGCTTTTAATAGATTGTTAAGAGGGTTAACCATGAACTCCCCTATTTTATTATCCTCATCCTCTTCAAACATAATATTTCCACAAACATAAAACTACAAAGCCGCAATTTCTGCACCATTCAAAGCCGTAATTTCTACACCATTCAAAGTCTCTGCCGTTAAATCATAACGGTTAATAGTTAGGACCGGAACTGGGGGACCCACCTATGTCATGTCGTTATTGACTGGCTGCCGACCGTGAACCAGGTGCTGTTCAACTAGAGTTGCATCGAAGCGTAAGTAGATTTTAGGTAGAATGTCAGATATTGTGATGGAAGCCCTGAGGCATTGTCCTTTTTGAATTCGATACGTGCTAGAGTTAAACGGAAAAGAAACAGTATGAGCATGTCGTTAATGAGGAAAATAATATTTTAGATCAGCAAGAAAACAATTATTTTTATTTCTTAATAAAACATTATTTAAAAATAAAATAAAAATAAAATTTGTGTTTTGTGTTTGTTTTTACATTTATAAAATGTTTACTTATTTATTTTTAAAAGTTTGAAATAAGATAAGTAATGTTGAAAGTATGGGTAGATATTCAAGATGTACAAAAATTCAAGTAACGTGTAAATCAATATAAAAAAAAGTTTATACTTTAATAAAATTTCAAAAAATAAATAAATAATGAATTTAAGATTTATAGCTTTCACTTATTTTTTAAATATATATTATAATCGTGACAAACTTTAATAATACTCAAATATTATAATTGCACACAAATTCAATGGTATGGAGAGTGTTGATTCATATTTCAACATAATCAATTTGGCCCTCCTTGGAGCACCATTTTGCTGGTGGGCCACTTGACATAGGGCCAACATCAATAGATGTAAAACCAACTCCTCTCTTGAATGGATACATTGAGAAGAGCCTCCCTAAGGTTTGGTTCATTATGATTTGGTGTTGCAAGATAACTCAATGACAAATTTAATACTATTTCATGAGGGGCTACAATGATTGCTTCATGTTCCTAAACTAATTACATAATTTTCATTTGTCTTCCCTAAAAAATAAACAACCACACATACAAGGGAAACAAGTCTTCTATCAAAAAAGATAACCATTGACTTGGCGAGCCTCCTCTCCAAACACAAGACAAATCATTGCCAGTCTTGTTTCAACAAGAAGTATGAGTAGTATAATCATGTAAGAAAAGAAAATTAGTCACATGATTATATCTAAAATAAAAGTACTAATAGGAGACAACTACCATAAAAGATGTGCAAGTTGTAACTAAAAAAACATTTATGGATATTTATTAAAGTACAAAGATATTTTTGTAAGCCCATGTAAGCTATAAGATATTTTCATGACATTTCTTGTCCTCCTTCTTGAAGGCATCTTTCTTTACCTCTGTAATCTTCTAAAAACTCTTTGAGACTCACATGTCCTCTTGTTGTTGCAAGATTCCACTTGCAATAATCTCTAACCTCTAATGTATAAAACCTACCTACAACAAATCTCTCACAAATTTTAATCAATAAAAATACCTTTTCTAGCTTCTTGTGCCTCCTCTACCCTCTATAGTTACAAAGTTCTACTCACACCTGCAACAAAATATCTAGAACTCAAACCATTTGTAGTTACAAGCCTCTTCACCCCTATAACAAATTTCTCTAGAGCTCAAGTCCTCTATAGTTACAAAATCCTCTATTTGCAACATATTCTCTAGGTTTTTTAAGACATTTTCTAACTTCCAAGGCTATACAATCTCCTCAATTTATTTTAAACTCCATCTTTCACTAAATGTAAAAATCCATTCAAATATATTTCTCATCTTTTCCAATGATATTTTCCTTTTCCCACTATTTTTTATAACTTCTTTCTTCAATGAGCCTTCTAGGTATGAAACTCATCACCAGATAATAAATTCTCTCCACAATGTGTTCCATAATGTGTTCCACCTCCTTTCTATTGTGGGTTTCAACCCACCAAAAATTGTCCATCTCCACCCAATGCTTCTTTCCTCCCGTTTTCTTATGGGATTTATCCCACCATATTTCAACCACCTCCACCAAGATCCTCTCTCATGGGAATCAACCCATCATAATCCATCCTCCTCTCCCAATAATTTACTTCCCATTTTTCACTCACCAGTATACTTGCACAAATATTAATATTAATATTATCATCTTATCATTTGCAACTACCTCTTCTTCTTCAAACTCTCTGTTACATCCCTAACTTTAACTCTGTTTTACTTTCTACTTTTGAAGTAATTAGTAGATGATTACACTTTATTCAATGATTAGATGTTTAGGAAAAATGTCTAGAAAAATCAATGTTTTCATGAGTTATGTTTATTTCGACTATAATTGACATGTGTTTAAAAGTTGTCAAGGTGTGATTATTTCATAAGGATTATGAAATGATTAATGACACACTAATTTTGAGTTGGTGATTGCAAGTTCCATTTAGGGAACAAGTTTTTCGCCCTCCGAGAAAGGGAGGGAGAGCATCATCAGAGAGAAGGATATAGATACAAGGAATAGAATAGGTTGTCACCATCTTAGGTCTAGTGTTGATGCAAAAATGGTGAACCTAGTTGAGCCGGGTAAGTGATACTCGACCCTTTTGGTCTAAGTTTATTTCTCGACTCGATAAGTTGTCGATGTCGTTTAAAGTCAAGTTCATGTTGTTTAACGTGTTTAGAAGCTTGTCGATAGTAATTGATTGTCGGCCTTGTTTTTCGATGTGATAAGTCATTGCAGTGATATCGAATCAACAATTATCTTATATATTATACATATAAGATTGATGAATACATCTTATATACAATATTAATAACAATAAATAAACATCCATTATTATAAGAATTGGTTTGATAGTGGGTCGAGCCACTATGATGCCTGGAATCAAACTTTATTATAAGGCATTTTATCTAGTTGTTTATTATTCTTATTTTTTTTAAAAAAATGAAGCCATTATAAACCACGGAATGGAAGCATGTTGAGAGATATCTAGAAATGTGAACCTTTGAATTGCAGGCTGCACGATGTCACTATATGAAAATTCGTCACCTTTAGGGGTGACTACTCTAATGACCGTGTAATGCAGCTAGTGCAAATCCATTACATTAAAATCAATTTTCTGCTAGTCTTACTTGGAGATCATTAAATCCACGAAGGTGATATGGTCACTAGGAGGTAATCCAAGTTTCTTGCAAGTCGGTTGTGGTAGTTTTCTTTTCTTTGGAAACCGTTTCCTAACTGTTAATAACCAAAGAAATGGGTAGTTATGGGAACTACCTCAAGAACTATCGGCTAGGAGAGGGGAAGCAGTTTCTTATGGAGGGAATAGACGTAGAAGTGGGGCTGTTCATTCCATGGAAAGGCTAGGGAATCACTCAAAAAGTACTAGAATTATCCTTGTGCTACGACCTGTGCGTTTTGTGCACAAAAAGATGAGTGACTATTGGGAAATAAAATAATGAGGCCAGAGAAGATGAGTGGTCTGCACTCATAGTCTTGCTTTGTTTGTGCTTCATGAAATGCGTATGAGAATCCTAATATGATAATGCGAGATTGGGAGGAGGACAATGTAGGCGGAACTAGGAATACCTTCGCTTTGGAAGGGCTGTGCTTAGGAAAGATTTAGGGTAATCCCAATGGGGATACAATAGAAGGAGGGCGTGAGCCTTTCTAATCTCATCGCCATTTATCTACCTGCCGCGGACCTGCCATAAAAGGGCGCGTGGAGTTGTTTGAAATGGCTCTTTGTAGGTCGGGATGCTATTATTAATCGCCACATTTCTTTTCCCTCACCCGTGGACATCACCTGCTGGTCGTGGCTCTTCACAAGGTGCCGCCATATACCCAAGAACTCTTGTAAATTGGCATTTAAATATCTAGGACTGTAATTTGAATAACTGATTATATGTTAATAATATTGCCAACTTGGAAATGAATAGAAATTGATCATAATTTATTGTTGTTATGAATTCTATGTTTCCTATTGATGCAATGGATGAATACATAAGCTGAATTATTGAAAATTGTGGAGCTGTTCATACGTTGAGTTTAATGTATGCAATTACTATCTAAATATCCACTGAAATCCATTCAGCTCAGCAAGCAAGCCAACTTATCTCTGATATATTCTTTATGGTAATGGCTCGAGACTTATTGCGGAGTTATACTATATTATATTCCTTGCCATGACTTTCTTGAGGCCATGGAGGCTGAGTTTCAATTCATTGTATTTCTTCCTATACTAAAGCTCACAGTTGGGAAAGTCGAGCTATATTGCAATATTTACCACGTTATACCTGTAGCTCAAGGTCACGAAGGCCAGTGAGCTTAATACATTATAATCCATACTATAACTATGGCTCGAGGCCATTATAGCTGAGCATTTATACATACGTCGAATAACAATGTTGACAAAATAAAAACAGAGCTGAGTCTTGAGTAAGGAGTCGGGCCTAAGGTGTTAATAGTACAAGAAATGACAAACTTTGGTATTAGTACTAGTTAGTGATTCAACTAGCATTTAAATAATACGAACACCATGACTGCACGGTGATGGCTAATTTGGCCTTAAACATAGCTATGCTTATAACACTCAAACGAAATCTTGATTTAACTTGCATGGAAACCCGATTGTGGTTATGAAGGGTTTATTAAATATTTATGACTCCTCGTTTACCCTCAACAAGGGAGGTGATGTGATCATCAATGATCATATTTTTATCATATGGAAGCTTGCATGTTAGCCAAATCATTAGTATTAGAATTTGTTCTACTTTTGCTATTATTCCAAGATTTAAACCCTTTGTTTTACTTATGAGTGAACTTTATGGGGATAGTGTTTATTAGCAAAAGCTCGTAAGGGTAATTTGAGCTATCAACTTTTATGAAACCATTCTATTTAGTTATGACAAGGTATGCCTATAGTTTCAAGAATATGATTCTATCCTATGGGATAGTTTAAATTGGAATTGTGAACCATGGATAGACCTAGGGTGGTGAATATGGTTTGACTTATGATATGAATAGAAGTAGAATAAGGTGACGTGGAGTCAAAAATTCCCTATAACAGAGCTTAATTGTTAATGATAGTTACTACGATGACTAAGACACATCTTATGTATTTAAAGGATATGTCGACTCCTTGTTGTCCAGAGAAGGAGAAAATAGATAAGAGGAAAGTTGTAATGTCTTGTAGGCGACACTAAGTGCTTGGCTGGTTTATTGGTGGAACTAAATGTCCTAGGTAATTATATACTTACAAGAATGGATATTATGGTTAGTATGAACTATTATACTTCACCGTAAATGGAGGCCATCTCTTTACGAATGGTCATGCTTCATGAGTGAGGTATAAGATATTAAAACCTAACTTATGTTGGAAGATTGACTTAGATCAAGACTATTGATATGAAATGATAGTATTCTTTTGATATTACATTAGTGAAGGAATACCTTGAATACTATGTTTATTCATGTACGAAAAATGAGAATTCAAACAATGTCAAGTGGTCTAGGAGAGACTAGAGGCATTTTTTTCTTATGATTAGTTACACTTATGTTATTACCTTTGGAAAATCAAGGATGTTGATATTTCCATGCGTTGGGTTAGAGAAGCTAAACCCTAGTATTTAAACAAGGAGGATGTAGGAAATCTATAATTCTTATGTTAGATATGACATTGTACATATATATTTTGATTGACAGTGAAAGGTCAAGAAAACTATAGAGCAAGACAGGAAGTCTTTATAACACCTTAAGAGATTCTTCAATAATGTTGAAACTCGATTAAGTGTATCGAGATGTTGGGTATTGAATCTTGAGAAGTAAATGATAGGACGTCATAAACCCTAGATATTGAAAGAATGCAATAAGGGAGTTTTGAAAAGGTTTGAAATATCTAAATCTTTACATTACATGTTTATAATGAATTATGGATTAATTCTAAGTCAGATTGGCTAGAATGGATTTTCTATACAGACTAGTTTGTGTCTAGAGTACCAAATAAAGTAAGTAAACTATAGGATGAGACAATTATAAGACGAGTCAGAGGTGGGTGTCTAGATGGCATGACCAATCAAAATAATCATACTTAGCTAGAAGGGATCTAGAGTTGTATGGTCGATTGAGTTTTGTAGGACACATCCCTAGGACTCAGATGGAGAAACTTGATAGTTCCTTATATCTATACTCTTCGAGAAGGGCCGGGTCACTTCTAGTTAGGAAGTGCACGGGGGACCACTTGAGTCTGTGGTTGGAGGAAAATCACTCGGATGATGCTCTCCCTCTGTAGTAGTAGACTCTCTAAGGCTTGTGAAGATAGAGATCAACATTCTTGATGCAGTGAACTCCATGTTCTGGCTTACGATAGTCAAAACCTATGAGGTAAAACTATTCTTTATGTTAAGTGTATCTTATGTGATATAAATGATGTTTGTAAGGAATTATCTTGATTCTAGTTATGATTACATGTGAATTCAAGTTTTAATTTTATCTGGAAAAGTTATAATTTATTCTTGTGCTTATGCAATTGATCAAATTTTTTTTAAAAAAAATTCTCTCTCATGTTTGCTAAGTTTATTTACCTTCTAGTAAATTCTTGAGTTTACTTGTGTATTAAGAGGATGTATGTTACACTCTCTTTTCTACATACTAATATATTTATCAATTCTTTATTGCATCACAAATTTTATCTCTTTCATTCTTTCTTTTGGCACACTCTTCTATCTTCACCACTATGTTTTCATCCACCTCTTCTAGATTCAAATCAACATAAAATTTCATATTTAGAAAATTTAGAAAAATAAAAAATAAAAAAATTTCCTATATAATCTCTTTAACCTCTTCTGCAGCTATTGCAACTCCTTCTTCATTAGTCTCTTCTACACTTTTTTTTAAATTATTTATTATTGCCTTCTCATGCTCTTCATTACCATTAATATTATTAATCTCTTTGTTGTTTTTCTATAACACATCCTTAAACATTTTCATGTCCTCCAAATAACACAAACTTGCTGCAACCTCTTCTTTGCTTGTATCATTTCTCACTAATTGTTTTATACCTCCAAAAAGACATTATTTTTCTTCAATTTTTAATTCATACCTTATTCCTCATCGTTCTTCCAAAAATAAGATTCTCACAATTATTTTTTTGTCCTTTCTTGTCCTCCTTAAAAGAAATTTCTTTTACCTTGCGGTTTCTACAAACTCTTTGATACTCACACATCCCCTTATTACAAGATTCTACTTGCAAATATCTTTTACCCCTAGGGATAAACCCTCTAAAGTTACAAGGTCCTACCCTACTTGAAAAAAATTTCTCACAACTGCTAATAAAATAAATACCTTTTTTGGCTTCTTGTTCCATCTTATCTACCTTCTGCAATTACAAGAATCTTCTACCTTGCATTTTTTTAGTGCTCAAGTCCTCTATAATTACAAAATCTTCACTTTGACAACAAATACTCTAGGGTTTTCTAAAACACCTACCAAATTCCAAGGATTTGCAATCTCTTTAATTTATTTTTAGCTTCATCTTTCACCCAACGAATAATTCATTCCAACATATTTCTCATCTTTTCAAGTGAGATTTTCCAACTTCTCTTTTTTTGGAGCTTCTTCTTTCTTCAATAGTCCTTTCTTCTAGATTTGAAAATATTCACCAGATAATAAATTATCTCCCCAATGTTTTGATTAGATTAAGAATGGAATGGCTAGTACCCATACAAAAAGACCATTAAGTAAAATGAGGGGCTCACAAGAAGTGAAACACCCAACAAACTAAAGAAAAGACATAAAACTTAAAACTTAAATAGTTTGACTAGTAAACAAGAACAAAGACAATGCCAAAAAATACCAACACAAGACAACATAACACCTATAGGTCTCCCAACAACTTGATATCACTGATCACTGTCCACTCTTGAGCTAGGAAATGGAGCTTCTCCTCAAAAGATAAAGGACCTTTCTGCATAGTCTGAGTATCCACCATAGCATCCAGAGCCAAGCTATCCATTGCCTTCCCTTTCTTCTGCTTGTGACCATCATCATGCCCTTCCTTATCCACCCATTTTCCCTAGCCCTTCCTAATCTCTTGCTGGAAGAGCTGAATGGTGAGGGTAGTGTTCTTCACAACCACCTTACTGTAATTTGTTATGACTTGGATGCATTGAGTGGTTTCTTCTTGGTTCCTATGTATGGATTCAATCTCCATCTGTAAATTCTTTTTGTCATCCTCCGTGCCAACAATATCATGTAGGTCTTTTAGCTCCTTATCGCATCTAGCCTAATTCTGAAATGAATTAATGAAAGAGGCTATCATTTCCCAATGGCCTTTTTCCTCAACCTCCCCTGGCCAAGGAACCTACTGCAACAACCCCTTATTCTCCAAAATCTATATTCTCTCTTTAGCAATAACCAATTGATGTAGGAGCCATTTATGGATGCCATCTTGGACATTAACCATCTCCAAGAATTCATTAATTTTGGTACAAAGGGTGTTTCTAGGAACATAAGTGTCAAAAGTCACCTTGGGTTCAACATGATTCCCCTCCAAATTGATGTAGAAATTGGGAGAATTTTAATGGCTAGGGTTAATAATAGGGGGAATTATCTCCACAATGTTAACTTCTCATATTTTTTAACAATTACAAAACTTTTTTTGATACCATTTCATGTAGTCAAGATTTCAGGGTCTTATCAAACTACCTAACCTTGTATCCTAAATACACTTCCAACACATAAACTCATTAAATGTGATTTATGCTAATCATAAAATCATTACAACTAGATTGAAATATTATCAACATGGTACAATAGGGGTTTAGTGGAGGCTAAAACACATAAATCACTCTCTATAAAATATAGATTTGGCCTCTCCTTATGGTCTTTTACTAGAGATTCAATATGGATTCGAGCCTACAAGATTAAGGGAATTATTCTTCTTCTTTGTTATAATTATTTCTTATGCAAAAGATTCCTCTAAAATATTTTCTCCTTCCCCAAAATCTCCCCTAGTGAAGGCCATGATTCTCTTTTATATTTGAGACCTTAGGAAGTTCAACATTTTCAAAATTTGGTAGTTACAAGAATTGAATTATTGTAGAAAAGAAAAATCCTGTAGCAAGGTGAAGTTCCACAAATGAATGGTTAAAA
>VDFB02101080.1:0-15109 GCA_007258455.2 Sequoia sempervirens
CAAGTGGACCACTAGGGATAAGAAATAGAAGTTGATAGAAATTGGAGCTAATCATCAAGAGGATAGATACCCTACTATGCTTTCAACTTATACCTTTGTGCATGATCTAAGTGAGCAAAAATTCCATGGATACATGGCTCCTCTGGAGCAGAAGATAAGATAATTGATAATTTAGTATGGTTTAATTGATTTGTTACCCAACAATGATCAATTGAAGCTATCGCAAGTATGGAAGAGGGAGATGGATGAGGTTATTGATTCTGAGGTGAGGGAAATATGCAAGGAAGTGGACATTAATACCTTTAATGACACTTTGGGAAATTTTACATTTGTTATCAACTTTCTAGGAGATTTTGACAAGGAATCCAACTTAGTGATAACCAAATATTCCCCATACAAGAAAACATGGGATAGAATCATCAACTTTAACTAGTCGTCTGATGAAGATTATGAAGAATCGAGAAGAGTATTGGTTGGTAGAGTGGGTTGGTAGGTCTGAATGTGAAGCATATAATCAATCAAGTATTGTATAGGTCTGGCCTCAGAGGTTACAAAGTTAAAACATGTGTTTCACAAGGAAGTTTTGGCTGTTGATGATGTGTGATGCTGATTAAGATGTTGACTCACCTATGGTCTACATCATTTTGTCATCTTGCTCGATGAATTGGATGCGTAACAATGGAGAAGTTAATCCTTTTGACATGATCTTTTGAGAAGGAAAATTTTCTCTTTACCGTGAATGTAAATATTTTTTTTCTTATGTGTATTCCCTCCATTTTTGATGAATGCAAATATAACTAAATTTGGGAATATACCTTCTAGCAGTCCAATTGAAATGAGACATGTCAAAATTTGGCCTGTCTCTTGTTTTCTCCCTTATTCTATAAAAGGAAATCCAGGTCCATTTGTGTGGATTTTGGGTTGAAATTCTAGAGCTACATTGAGAGAATTAAAGAATACAAAGGAAATATGTTGAGTCTTTGTCTAATTCTTTGATTCTAGACATCAAGTTTAGTTAAATGTATGGTTTCTAAGCACATTTGAAGAGTAATGGATATTTTCTGAGTCTATAGTCTCTCCATTTTGGTTTTGTATTTGAATTATTATTGAAAATATTGATCAACAATCATTTCATTGATTGTTATAATATTATACTTTGATATGTGATCTAGTTTTGGCTCTTGTTCAGGGAATGAGTTAAAATGCTTGAATTAGATCACGAGTTTTAATATGAATTTATTTTGATTTGATAAGTAGTTTTTAGTGCTTGGTCACTGATTTTTGAATTACAAGGTAATATCACTAGATCACAATTTTTCAAAATTAAACACACCTTATGTTTCAATTTGTGGAGACTCTTAGCCCATAGATAATGGCACTAATCTTTAACCTATTGAGCCTTTCTTATGGTTTCAGTCACGTAACTTGAGAGAAATATTTTAAAATAATCATCGATCTGACTATTGTTTGTTATTATTTAATATTCTCAACTTAAGATGCAGAATTAACTCAAGGAATTGCCATCTTTGTGAGTGATTTCATGTTATTTTCTATTAATGAGAATCTATCTACCTGAATTTACAATGTATGTGTGAATTGTTAAAATGAGTTGTATATTTGGCATTGTGGGAATACCCTCTCAGATCTGGCAGAGCTCAAAGTGCAGGAGATGAAGTAATATATTCTTTATATCATTTGTTGGCTAGTCATCTAGTACGTAGCCAAGAATTGAGTTTGACAAACTCATAGGTATTTTCTAAGACTTGGTTGGTTTGTTAAAAAGAACAAACAGGCTATACCTATCAGCTTGATTTCATTACCTTGTGGATATTTTCAAGGTAGGAGTAAGTAGATCTTGATGTTCTTCTTATTCATGCTCATCTTGCACATCATCTAAAATCTTTGAACCCTCTTCTTCTTCTCCATCCTCAAATCTATCTGGTTGTTCTTCTACATGTGCATTTTTTGGCTCTCCAATATTTGTCTTGAAGTCCACTTTTTTTTTTCTTATCTTTCTCCTTTGGTTGTTCTTCACCTAAGTAAACTCTAAACTCCCTAAAAATTGCATCTCTAGAGAAAAATATTTTATAGGTTAGTGGATCCCAAAGCGTATAACGTTTTACATTCTCACTGTAACCAACAAAGATGCACTTTTTTCTTTTGGATGAAACTTAGAATGCTTTTCTTGAGGAACATGAACAAAATCCTCACAACCAAAGACCCTTAAATGTGAAAAAAAAGGATTTCTATCTATCCACACTTCATAAGGAGTTTTATCAACAAGATTTGAACAAGGAGATCTATAAGTTACCAAATAACATGTAGTACTTATATAGGTTCTTCCCAAAATCATCTAATAGGCTTAGCACCACTCAACATGCTCCTAGATATTTCCATTAAGGTTCATATCATTATTTTTACTACCCCATTTTGTTGAGATGTATAAGGTGAAGTCTTTTTCCAAACAATACTTGCATGCTTATAGAAATCATCAAATTCCCTAGAACAATACTAACACCCATTACCAAAACTCAACACCCTTATATTATGTTAAATAGGTGCAGGAAAACTAAGAGGGGGGGTGAATTATTTGTCACACAATTCAAATTTAAAACTTCAACACTTATTAATTCCACAACCACACTATTATGTTATTAAGTAAGAGCATGAAACACAAATAATAGAAAGAAAATCAACAAAATGAACACCAGATTTTTATGTGGAAAACCCAATGAGGGAAAAACCATGGTGAGGGTTAACTCACAATATAAAATATTATAAAACAAAGGCTCACTGCCTACCAAAAAGACTCATTGTCCAATAGGGAGGATCATTGCCTACAGATACAAAAGAGAACAAAAAGATCCACTACAACAATTAATGCAATTTGTAGGATTACATAAACCCTTATCTCACTGTCTTCAACACAACTCACACATACACTTCTACTCTTATGATTTGTGGATCACTTCTATCACTTTGTATCACACTGTCATACAACTCTTTACAATTCAACTTGTTTTTATACCATCCTCAACAATAGAAACTTTCTCCAAGGTCGGCCACAAAAACCTTATTTCATAAATTCAAAATAGGTCAGAAAATCAAAATTCCTATGGTGGAAAGGAATAAGAGTGGACCAATAAAAACCATTTTTCAAGATATTAAAAATAATATCTCAAAATAGCCACATGATTCATTAATTAAATTTTATTCTTTGAATGAAGTGTAAACACCAGGTCGGCTAAACCTAATAAAAGTACAAATAAAAATTTGATGTAAACACTTACCAATCATAAGATGACACATGGATGCCACAACACACTTCCTTATGCACGTGGATACATCTCAGAATCTTCCAAATACATCCATAGCAAAACAACAAGCTTCAACCACTAAACATCTTTCACTAGTCCAACTGGACTGTACAGACTTGCATTGAAACACAAAAACATGACTTCCGGATCACCAAACTTCAAACCTCTTTTCCAAAGCATGAAAAATACCTTCACAAGACATATCCAAAATCCACAAGATCTAAAACGAAACAACAGAGAACTACAGAGAAAAACTAGTTCTCCAAGTCCATAGAAGACCAACTCTACCAGAACAATTCACATACAGGTGAATGTAACTCTCACACACCATCACACCAGAAGCTAAAAATTAGGATATATCACCACTAAATCCTCATTAACAAGTCTTCAGATCTGTGCAAGCATAGGATCAACAAAGGAGAAATTTGGAGCACATACCAGAGCACATTTTGAACACTTTCAACATTTTGAATTTTCTTCTTTATTTAATTTTCTCAAAAGAAATTCAAAACTCAATAAACCATCACATCTACAACACTAAAAATATAGCTCTATGTACTCACAACATCTCAGTAGCATCTCAACTATACATGTACAATCTGTAACATGTTCAACTATGTTGACATCAATGATAACATTAATAACAACACCACCAAACTTGCACATACATGCAAAATATTATAATCTATTTTCTTCTCAACTAAGTCTTTAAATTCCATAGACATAGTGAAAACTTCAGATTTTGCATGCATAAAATAAATCCATGTCTATCTTGACACATCATCAATGAAAGTAACATAATAACTAGATTTTCCAAAAGAGTCGGCATCCACTAGTCCAAACACAATTGGATTAATGATATTGAATAATCTCCTAGCTTTATTAGTCCCATTAGGAGATGATGATCTATTATGTCTACTAGACACACAATTCTCATAAAAATCATAAGAAATGGTAATAGATAAAAGGAATCTAATAAAAGTTAACTTAGTAATAAGAGGAAAAATCACCAAAATCAACTCCCTCTCTCTAGGAGTATCCCTTGGCTACCAATCTGGCCTTGTATTGCTCTAGAAAATCATCTACTCCAAATTTGTTTTTAAACACCCACTTGCAACCCATGGGATTCCTTCCTTTGGGAAAACTCACAAGATCCTAGGTATCACAACTATCTAGAGCCATAATTTCCTCCTACATGGGATGCATCCAAGAATCACTTTCTTTTGATGAAAGAGCCTCCCTCTAGGATCTAGGTTCATCGCCAATACTCAACAGATAAAATAAAGAATGAAAATTGGATGGGCTATACCTATCAACTAGATTTTGTTACCTTTTGGATCTTCTCAAGGTAGGAGGAAGGGGATCTTGATGTTCTTTTTCTTCATTCTCATCTTGCACATCATCTAAAATATTTGAACCCTCTTCTTCTTTTCATCGTAAAATCTATCTGGTTGTTCTTCTACATGTGCATCTTCCTACATTTCAATGTCTATCTCGAAGTCCATTTTTTTTGTCTTATCTTTCTCCTTTGGTTGTTCTTCACCTGAGCAAGCTCTAAGCTCCCTAAAAATCACATCTCTAGAGAAAATTTTTTTATGGGTTAGTGGATCTCAAAGCTTATAACCTTTTACATTCTCACTATAACCAAGAAATATGCACTTGTGTTCTTTTTGATGCAACTTAGAATGCTTCTCTTTAGAAACATGAACAAAAGCCTCACAACCAAAGACCCTTAAATGTGAAACAAAAGGCTTTCTATCTATTGACACTTCATAAGGAGTTTTATCAACAAGAGTTGAACAAGGAGATCTAATAACCAAATAACATGTAGTACTTATAGTTGTACACAAATAAAAATGGCCTTGAATTGCAAACCATATTTTCTATGACGACCATGCTTCTCCTTCACATAACTAAATCATTTGATTATGTCCTAATGTCATAATTTCTAATTATTGCCCCATGATTATTTAAATAAATAAATTACATTTATTTATTTAAATACGTAACTAATTAATCCTTATTCCCTCCAATTATTTAATAACATTATCATTTATCCTTCAATCATTTACAAAATTATTCATTTAATCCACTTTCCATCCCACCAACTTCTATCTTATTCCCATTTATGAATTAAACATTTACTCAATTCATAAGTCAACTTTCCTCCTTAAATGAAATAATTTCTATTATTTTTGAATTTTCCAACTACCTCATTTATGTGCCAAATATTTTCCTTATCTCATTTATTTCCCACGATTGATCTAATTTCTTTCAATTAAATCTCAACCCTTCATTTCAAAACTTTCCCTAGCTTTGACCTAATGTTTCCCTAACCCTAATGCTCCTTATCACCTTGAATCCTGGCCTTTGATCTTAGGTTTTTATAAACTTTTAATCTTGGCCATCCATTCTCAATTTGGAATTATTTAAAAGGCTCTCTCCCAAGTCATTTTATACATAGTTATTTTTAGCATGCTTGAGAGTAGGCTCCTTATCAATATTTTTCTTGGCTTAGACATAGGTTATATTTTCACTTAAATTTGAGGGCAATCACACAATTTGTAGCAAGATGGAGAAGGCTAATGGAGGTCATTCAATGGGGGCTTGAAATCTAGGCGACTTTGTTTCATGTTTCTTTCTTTCCATTGTGCTCTATTTTTTACTAGGATTTATTTATTGCTACTTACAACTAACCTAAAAAATTATCCTTGATACATTTGGTGAACCTGGCAAATTTTTGTTGGTTGAAAGGTTTTGTTTGATGAAAGTTTTGAAGAACTCTTTGAGTTTTTTTTAGCTGAAAGGTTTTTTTTAATAAAACCTTTTGAAATCATAAAAAATATAAGAAACAATGCACTCATCTTGATCTCAAGTTGCTAATGTTAGAAACCAAGATCAGATTTGCAAATTGAAAATACCTTCCACAGAAGAGAAAATCAGAAAAAGCAAAGAGGTTGCAAAAGAATGTGCAACATAATATTATTCGAGAGTTCAATAATTACATGATAATGATTTTCTTTATAAAAGCAAAGATGCATAACCCTAATCTTATCTTGAGCAGCAAGATAGCTAAAACAAGACAAGGATGACAACTAATTAACCTAGGAATTAAATAATTACCTAAATGAAGCTTATGTAAAGTGTAATTAAGTATTAATTACACCAACACTATAGAAGTTACAGCTTAGGGAGAGGTCACAGGTGTGTGGGCCCATGGGTCCAGCAACATGGCACGGTGGAATTTTTACAAATGCAATGATGATGTAGAGAGGAAACGTGGGACAAAACCCCCTCATTAGGATGGCGCTACAAAGAAGCGGAAAGAACTGTGGAGTAACACTAAGAACTATAATCTGACAAGAAAGGAAAGATACCTTTGTCTACAATTGAAACCAAAACCGAAATCATGATAATGTGACAGTAGACCCGATACCATGAAACACTCGAAAACTCACAAACTGGAACAACCCTGAAATCTTTGAAGCAACAATAGATGAGATGATGATAGAATTTGGAAGCCATGTATCTCGATGCTGATGCCAAACTATGACTGAAACTCTTCCATGGGAAGGAGTACCAAAAATAGACTCTGGAACATTAACCATAAAAACATGGCCCTCAAACTGAGAAGAATCTAAACCAATGCGGATCAAGAAACATGATCTCTCAACTAAAGTGTGAACCAATGAATCCAATATGTGTCAAGCTAGAGAAAAAATGTGGCCAAAAGAAACTAGGAAACCAAATAACCCATATGAACTATCATCAAATCAAAATGGATATGGAGATCAAAGTGAAAACTACACTCTAATCAAATTTATTATGCAACAAACCCCCCTGATGGAACTTTATCTCAGTTCATTTATTACAATAACCCAACGATTTTAAAAGGAGAGCATGATAAATATGCATAAACAAAAAATATAAATTGATTTCAGATCTGTGTAGAGGACAAAATTAGCTTTCTGATGCCATGAAAATATGAAAAAAGGATCACCAAGTCAAAAAATATGCCCTTCGAAGTGAAATCTAAACATCTAACTTCAACTGGAAAAATATCCCATCAAACAACAAAATCATTGAAAACAAACTACACCATCAAAAAATTGGGCTCGCCAGATTTCCGGTGATATCTCATTTCAAAAAATTTGCCTCTAGGATCAAAAGTTATGCCAAAATGAAAAAAATAGTTGTATGGAGGCAAATCAGGGTTTTCACAGGATAAGTGGGTGCAAAAATTAAGCCCCTTTTGGGCTAGCTGCCAGTTCCCCATGTGACCACAGTCTTCAAAAAAACAAAACCTTGCCGGTGGGCGATGGAGTGAAATAAAGTGGAGGTGAATTTACCCTCCGGCATATCGGTACTTAATGAAACCCGGTACGACAATATGAAGCAGTCAGTGCAGGGCGTGATGGCGTCGAGATGGCGAGACTCGAGCTTCCGGAAGAAACTATGAAGTGATGTGGAAGCAATCAACAGAGAAGATAATGAAAGAGTTGGTGATGAAAGCGGGAGCTAGAAATGAGCAGGAGAATCCGATGAGTGAGGAGCCGACCGGAGGGAGTCTAAACTATAGGTGGGTGACAATACTTGTAGAATCACAGTATGATGGTACCAGACATAAAATGAAAATTTTAGAAATAAAACCCCCAATAATATAAATTGCCATATATGTCCCTCATGAAAATATTTAATAATAATTTTTTTTTTATAAAAAAAAGCCCAATGAATAAATAATACATGTAGATATTTTTTGAAATATTTTTTGCATGAATAATCATACTCTATACCTGGTAGGCCATACGACCTGCTGGGTAAATTTTTTTTTTCCCCACGAACAACTGACGCCAAAATAGGGCATGTTATATGTCATTTTTCATCTCTCGAATGCTCTGGATCTGATGACAAGGTCTGATTTGCCTAAAAATGCACCAGAAGCTTCACAACTCTCAGATCTGACAAATCTTCAAACCCTCATAACTCTAGCATAAAATGTCGGATTCAGACAAAACAAAAGTTGATCTTGACTTTTTCGACAGCCCTAAACTCAAATATGAGCTCATATTTCCTCCAACATGCACCGAAAGTAACCATGCAAGAGCACCCAAATAGAGAGACAAACTCAAGGTATGAAACACTCAAGGAATCTCGAATGACTCTACAATGAATCTCTCAAAAATCTAAGAAGGGGTTGTGAATCAAGGCTCTGATACCATGTTAGAAACCAAGATTATATTTGCAAACCAAAAATACCTTCCATAGAAGAGAAAATCAAAAAAATCAGAGAGGTTGTAAAAGAATGTGCAACATAATATTATTTGAGAGTTCAATAATTACATGATAATGATTTGCTTTATAAAAGTAAAGATGCATTACCCTAATCTTATCTTAAGCAACAAGATAGCTCAACAAGATAAGGATGACAACTAATTAACCTAGGAATTAAATAATTGCCTAAGTAAACTTATGTAAAGTGTCATTAAATATTAATTACACCAATAGGTAAGGCTACCCAACAATCTGAGATGCAAATTCCACTGGCTATTGGAGCTCACCCATCGGCATCCTATTGTTGATGATTTCCTAGACAAATGGTTCCAACCAAATTTAATAGTTTACTTGAAAAACCATGGTGTTAAAAGGTTTAATCCTTGTGTTGTGAATCAGTATCTTCATATAAATGTGCAGAATTAATCAAATTTGCATGAATGTTTTAATAATGGGCATTAGCATCTATATATTTGTGCGATAAATTTATTAGTCTATTCCTAAAATTGTTGATTTAATAATGATTTTAAATTGATTTGGTTAGTCAACATCTATTGGTTTCTTCTCTTCCAAATGCTTCTTCACTATGTTCAATTCCTTTCCCAACGCCATTGGTTTCAACTCCTCCAAATCTTTTTTTTTGGCTTTAGTGCTTTATCTATACTTCCAAAATTCCACAGCATTTTCTGCATATCCTACAATAATTGTAATTTATGAAACAAAAAAAATGGTTAAGGTTTTATTTACTTCCAAATGTGTTGTGCCATTGTGTTATTTCTTTCCTCTGGTTTACCTCTTCTTAATCACTCCTACCATTCTTTCACATCCTTTCTTATGTTGCACTCACGCCTGTCCTTCTCTAGTCACTCACCACGTTTTATAAATGAGCTTTGAACATCCAAAAGCATTTTCAAAGCATTCATTTTCACTGTTAGGTATGAGCTCATTAATTCCTTTTCTAATAGGATTTTTTTTATTTTTTATTTTTAAAAGAGTTTTTATATATGTCCAACTTATATTAGATACTAGCAATTATAGTTACAAATTCACAGTCTCAAGTAGAATGTGGTAAATCAAATTGTTCTCTTAAACTGTGATAGTCACAAGTGTTTAACAAGTAAGAATCAATAGAGGAAGTGAAAATCATAGGTAACAAAGAAACCAAAGCCCTAAAATACGTTTTCGAACACGCTAGAAAGAAACCCACACAAGTTGTTTATGTAAGGCTAAATCCTACACAAAAAACTATTTCCAATCAAAAACTATCGGAGACCAGCTGACTCCAGCCGCTCATAGCTGACCAAGCCTTGTTCCCAGCCACCCACAACCACCCACGTTCCTCACATTCCTCATGTTTGCATGATCTTTGAAACTTTGGATGGCTCTTCTATAAATGATGAGAGGTGCATCAAGGAGACGTGTACAATCATCAACATGTAACAACATCTTCTCATCAAATTTGTCTAACGGGCAGCTAATAGTTGGGAATTCATTCCTTTTTCCTGACATATTCTCTTTTGAAGTATTGAAACATTAATTTTTCTTAACGTATTGCTTTTGAAATGTTGAAACATTAATTATGATTAACATTTTGCTTTTGCAGTGTTGTAGCATTAATTCAGCATGACATGTTGAAATTGAAAACTTTTGCATCAAATGTTGGTTCAACACACAAAGTCCCATCTTTAATAGCTTCTACTATTGGTTTCCATTCCTCCAAACTCTCTATCGCTAGTACTGATATTTTAGTTCTCTAGTTTGGTGTGCTAAAGTTTGAAGATTGGCACAAAGGCTTTGAAATTTTATTGGCATACATAGTTTCAATTTTTATTACTTGAATTTAAATCAACTTTTGTTTGCTAACTTTTGTTTTATTTTTTTAGGATTTTGTCAATATTATTTTTTATTAATTTAGGTTAATATTAACTTTAATTTAGACTAGAATTAGAATTAATTTAGGCTATTTAGATTAATTTTAATTTTGATTTAGTTTTCTAACTTTGATTTTTGTTTTAGTCTTTAATTTAGTTTTGATAATCTTAATTTAGAATTAATTTAGATAATTTAGATTAATTTCAATTTCGATTTAGTTTTTTTTTTAACTTTGAATTTTGTTTTAGTCTGATAATTTTAATTTAGAATTAGAATTAAGTTAGATAATTTAGCTTAATTTTAATTTAGTTTTAATTTTTTATTTTTGTTTTAGTTTGTAATTTAGCATTTTAGAAACTAATTCTATTAATAGTTTAGATTAATTTTAGTTTCAATTCATTTAGAATAGATTAATTTTAATTATTTTACTTTAACTTCAAGATTAGAGTAATTTAGAATAATTTTTGCTTAAGTTGATTGTTGTTAGTTAGATTAGATTCATTTTGTCAAATTATAGTTTTCTTTTTACTCTAGCTTTCTATTTCAGGCTAATTTTGTTTGACTTTTCTATAGGTTCCAATGTCCAAGACCTAAAATTTTTCTTTTCAAAGATTGGAGGTCAAAAATACTAATCATGCTTTCTAGCCTGGCTCTTGCTTTACTTTTGTTTATCTTGATTGCCTTTTTCACATAGAATGATTAGTGGGCCTAAAAATAACTTGAGTGTTTGATTTGAAATCATAAGCGAGTTTAAAATTTACTAGTACTTGTGTTGTCTTGTGGTTTGCATTTTGTTTCTCAGTGTGTATGTGCTTCTCTCGTGCCATTTGGAAATCTTGAGAGCCAAAAACACCTTTGGACATTTTTTATAACAAACCACACATTTAGATTTTGGAATTAAAATGAACATTATGTGAGTGTGAGGAAAAGGTTCTTGTGTATGCATTCCCCTTGCACTTTGTGTGATGTTTGGTGATCAAAAACATCTTTGGCTTGCTTTTGTTACCTTTAGAGGGGCCTGCATCGAAAGAGGAAATGACTCTAACTGGTTTTTTGCTCGGGTTGGTATATATTATTATAAGACTAAACTATTAAGTCCTCATGGTATTTAGGCCTTAGTCATACAATTTATTCAAAATAGGGTACCTACCTTTACTTTTAAAGGTATAAGAGCCCCTAGTAGAGTGATTAAATCCTTAAGTGGCTTTTTGGATGCAAGTGAGGTGCCATGTCCTCGAGTATTCACTAGAACCCTCTTGTTTTTAGAAGTGTCACCTTTCGACTGTTGCTTTGTATAGTGTTGGGTACAGTATCATTCCCAAAGATACTCACTACTAACTCCCTTGAGTAGAGATAGCAAATTCCTCTTTGGGGAAGTCAAAGTTGGTGAGCCCAAGAAGTGAGTGCACTATAAAGAGGATCCTGTGCCACCAAACTTTTAAGCTATCCTCTCTCACGAAGGAGAGGTGTTCAGAACTGATCTAGGGTATTTCAATGAGCTATACCAAGTATACAATCCCTTTCTAATTAGGTTGTGCAAAGTGTTTTCAAAGTGTTTTTCAAGATCAAACTCAAAAAAAAATTTGTCTACTTTTCTTTTTGTGTCTTTCAAACAAACAAGCAAACAAACCTTACACTTGAAAATTGCAACACTTCACACCATGCAACAGTTTCAAACCAAATAGTCAAAATTGGGTCAAACTTTTGAGATCCATTTTCAGACCAAATTCTTGTTGTGATTCTCGTTTAAAATCATAAACTTGCTCAATTCACTTTGCATATCATCATTCCATTATTAGGTCACCTTATTAGGTACCTTAGCATCCTCATTGCTTGTATATCTCAACATTCCATTAGGCTACCTTTTCAAATTTTCAGGCTTGACACCTTGTAGATTTTAAGATGGAAGAAATCTCTATACCTTGGCACATATAATTGCTTCAACAAAAGATTGTCATTTGACCAAGTCACTTCTTAACTTAGACCTTTTTCATTTTGGTGATAATTTCCTACTCGCAATTGGAAACTCACCTTGTAACTCTTTTCACTTGTCCTTGAAAAAAGCCATTTTATAATCCTAGTTGAAACATTGGTTTACCCTTGGGTAGTTAGTGATCCTATTCTTACATCTTTCAAAAGTGTTTAAGCCCTCAAGTTCACTATAGGTATCCATCACCTAGTAGTCATCTGCATCCTTCATACCACAACATTTTAGATCTAAAAGAGCATTATTCACAACATCCAACATTATCATTATCATTATCATTTTCAGTCTTGTTGCATACATTAGACATCTTCCATCCTCAAAATACCAAAAATACCAAAAAAAATAGTTGCATTACATTTAGGCATACCTTATTTATAAAAAAAAATCCCAAAAACATAGCCTTAGTCTCATATTTTCCATCTTCATTTTGAGCAAGCCTTATCTAGTTGAAACTAGATTGCAAAAGAAACGTCAAGCAATGGATCTCTTTCATGATGATGAGGACCTTTACAATTATACTAGCACACTCAATTTTGACAATACCAATAATGATCCTCACAACAATACCAACCTAGATAGTCATGACCATGTCAGCTTGGGCTCTACATCTTATAACCAACCAAAGACACCAAAGGGCATGTGCAGGATCCTGATGGGCCAAAAAGTGGCGATATGATGGGTATGTGGCTGATGATTTTTTTTTAACCCAAATAAAACAAAAGGGATTTTAAAGGATTGATTCTCTAACACCACAAATATAATTATGCTTTATACTTTAGATTTAATAAATAATTATTCATTTTCTTTGAATGTATTAAGTCGATAGGTTGATTAGTAATCTAACTTTCAACAATACTCATTTTTGAATTAAAAGCTTGTACATCACATTTCTAATAACCCATTTGTATATACTATGGGATTTACAAAAAAAATTAATTTCATGAAGTTTTGACCAAGTTAGCTGGTCAAACATAAACAATTTTTTATAATGCACCCGTAAAGTTGTAATAAAAAATTCACCAGAACAACCTTAGCTTGGATTTTTATTTATTTTAAATATATCATTTTATTAGTTAGGGTGGTCGGATAGAAACCTACATCTTATTTTCCCTATATGTGAAATTTAAAGTATTACATTGAAATTTCAAATTCTCAAATAGATTTTTTATTATTTTAAATAAATAATCATTTTAAAGTAACTTATTCAATTTCTACAATTCTTTCTATATTTTTGAAATAATACCATTAACAACATTTCCAAATTTTATATCATCAGAGATTTACTAACTCTAATTTTTTGAATTTTTGTCATAGGGCCTTTTCCGCGATGATCTGCATACCTAAATCTCCAAACGAATTCTTGTTAGAAAAATATGATATGTTCACATGAAAGTAATTCCACACAAACTTACAAAATCATAATGTTGCCTCTCTTGTGGATGAAATTGTCATGTTGGACCCTTAACGATATTTGGCCAAACTATTACATGAAGGAATTAAACTACCTCAAGGATTTGATGTCAATACTTTATGCGTAGGAACGTCACCCAAAGACAACACACAAACAAGCCAAGGGAAATCTATACCACCACTTAAAATTTCCATGACCATTGGAACAACAAGCCCAAGTACTACAACTACCAACACTTCATCCATCTTTGTGACACAATCTATGTCACATCCCTTGACACAAACCACATCACAACCATTATTCACAATGAAACCCTTTGGCTCAGAATTTAATCCATTTGGGTCATCATCTCCGGCCATAGGGGTATCCACATCTAACATCCTTGGTAGACCTAAGGAAAGATTGGTTCTCATCCAAGGATCTCAACCAAACAAAAACACCATGTCACAAGGTCCTCACATCAATACACACACCTTGCAAGGATAGACCATCAACACCACACATAGTCAAAATACAAACACATCACATGGTTATAATCCTTTTCAACAAGGACAAGGATCACAAATGACACAACCTTTCAACATATCATATGGCTACACACAAGGAATCTTTTTGGAAACCAAAATATACATGGACAACACACCCAACAAATGCAACATAGCTCAACAATTTCTCACATCCCAACTTACACATTACATATTCATACTCATGGAAACTATCAAAATCCACCACATATGCACAATGTGTTATCCCAAAAAAACATTGGACCACACAACATAAATATGGAACCTTATAACAATGTTGCCAAAAATCTTGTAATAGATGCATTGACTGCCCAATTGGCTACCCTACAAAAGCAAGTGAAGAGGATGCAAGTGTCAAACAAGAAGATGTACTCATCACATGATCTACACCCTTATCCATATGAAACTAGCATATACATACCTCCTTTCCCTCCTGGGTATGTTATCCCTACTTTCACCAAGTATAAGGGAAAGAGAAATCTTCTTGAGCACATATGAGAATTCACCATTACTTGCATGGATGTTGCATATGATCACTCCTACATTTTGAGGCTCTTCCCTATAAGTCTTATTGGTCTTGCACTTTAATGGTTTTCACTGATACCTAAAGGGTCTATAAAGTCATGGGATGACCTCACCAATAAATTTATGGATAATTATTCTTATAACATTGAAAATGATGTCACAATTGCAACCTTATGCCACTTGACACAAGATAAAGGAGATC
>VDFB02101081.1:0-12798 GCA_007258455.2 Sequoia sempervirens
AATGATGTTATGGCAGTAAGGTTGGCTGAGCTTTTGGAACTGGAGGAGACAAGGAACAAATCTATGCAAGTCATAGAGGCACATCAGGCACAAGTCAAAATAAATTTTGACAAGGAGGCAGTTCATAAGATGTTCCAAGAAGGAGCTCCAATGCTGAAATGGGATATAGGCAGAGCCAAAGCTGAAGACATTCCAAGTTTGATGCCATGTGGAGTGGTCCATATGTCATCGCTAGCTACAAGGAGGCCAATGTATTCTATCTTTCCAAGTTAGATGGTGAGGTTCTTCCAATCTCAATCAATAGGATTCATCTCAAATATTATTTTTGATAAGTTTTGAGTTTTCAAGTACATATTGTAAGTACTTTTTCTTTTCATGAAGTGCTTTGCACACCCTGCATTCTCCTTAAGGGAATGTATGTTCTAATTTCCATGCTTTTATCCAAGTGTATGCCTTCACATGTTTTTTTTTTCCATTGGGAGACACAATTTTGTAAATTCCCTTCATGAATCTATGTCCAATGGACTGATAAGGCCTCTAGATTCCATGATTAGCAAGAAATCATCCCACAAAAATCACCAAAATGTTGACATTTCATGCCCCCCTTAGATGACCCATCACTGATATCCAATCTAAGAGATCCTACATGGGCCTTCTTGCATGATTTTTTCTTGAGGGTTCTTAATTGGCTTAAGTCCCAAATTTTTTGGGTTTTGAGTTGTCTCTTACCTGCTTACTCGCATGATTTCTTCATCACTTTTTCTCCTTCTCTTCCTTCCCCTTTTTTCTTCTAAGTATTTCAGGTGTCGTCCTTTGTCCTTACCCTTTTCCCCCTTATCGATTCCCTCTATCCTTTCATTTTCTTTCTTTCTTCATCAACCTTCGAATTTTGGCCTTCCCTTTTGCATCTTACCTCTTACCTTTAGAGGTAAGAGGTAAGTATTCCCTCTAATCTTTGAAGGTTAGTCTTCCTCCATTTTTCATCATTCTTCATCCTGCCTTTCAGGTGTCAGCCATCGGCCTTCCCCTTTAACATCTTCTTGTCTCCCCAATAGCTTCCTTTCGAAAAATGACTAGTGCCATGTTTTCAGGCTGTAAACAAAGATTTTGGCACCCAATGGGATCTTTCTAGCACTTCTAGGGTTTTTCACTGAAAAGGAGAAAGAGGAGCCAAAATGCAATGTATACACTCAAGATTAATGCAATATGCCTAGATGAGATGGTCTAAATGCATAAAATGAACAAAAGCTATTGATTATGAATGCAAAACTAAGAAATGCAAAGTGTTTGAAAACACAATGTTGTATGCAAACATGAACAAACAAAGACATAATTTAATGAAACTAAATGAGGTGCACTTGGAGGCTGAAAGTTGATGTTGAGAGGTTTTGGAATGTTGCAAAGATCAATGTTGAAGCCCACTGGGACTCATTCACCACAAATGGTGAATTAGTCCTATTTTTGTTGAAAACTGCTAGAACAGGTTTTGGGATGTCAAGAACACAGAACTTCAGAAAACACTTTTTCCAATCTGGCAGTGGGACTCATTCGCCACAGATGGTGAATTAGTCCACCTACAAATTTATGAAAATTCAAAGGTCAATTATGTGGGTCCTGGTTTGCACTTTTCTGTATGACAGCTTATCGGATCTGAATCTGGAAAACTTGACGGGAAAGTGTTCTCCAAGCTTCAAATAGGGTTATATTGACTTTTATGACTTTGCAACACCTTTTTGACACCTTTCTCTTTGATAAATCTGCCTACAAGACCTGCAAACACACATGCAAAGAAGGGAAAAAGGGCTAAGGGTTAGAGTATAGGGGTTTGCCTTGGTCAAACCCTAATTTGGTAATCAAACCATTCATAATGAAAGGAAATAAAGAGAGAATGATGAACAAATAACATGTGCATTATCATAAACTCACCAAACCCTTGATGTTGAAGTCTGAAGATGTGTTGCTCCAAGATGCTTGAATGCTTGATTGAATGATGAATATGCTAGAATGTTTGAATGCTATGATGAATGAATGAATGAGTGAATGGATGAATGGGGTTGATGGGGGTTAAAATGAGTAGAAAATCATGTATTTATACATAATTATGCCCTAATTTCCTAAAAATACATCACAGGCCGACCTTAGGTCTTGAGGAATACAAACCCACCATTAATTTGAATTTATTTTAATTTTTGTGCCAAGAGGGACTCATTTTCCCCTAGTGGTGAAAGGGTCCCACTCAAGGCATGTGAATGGGTGTCAGAAAATAAGTTGTCTTAAATGATTTTTGTCAGGTTTGTATTCAAAAATACACTTAATTAAGGCATGTAGGTGCATAAAGGGGCCAAATAAAGCATAAGAAAGGTGTATTTGTTGATGACAAGTCTAGAAAAGTGTGAAAGTTTGTTACAAGATTTTACAACACTTTAAAATAAGACTTGGTAAGTGATAAAAAGTGGGGTATATAGGTGAATTATAATAAGAAGAGTCTAGAAAAGTGTGAAAATGTGTTACAACACTTCACAACACCTTTGCAATACATCATAAAGTCTTGATGATTCATAAATATTCAAGACCTAATGTGAATGTGTGGGCCACACTGCAACATCAATTCAAGGAAAAATTAAGCCAAATAAGCACAAGGAGGGACAAAAAAACAAAAAGTAGAAGGGTTACTTTTTCCATGTCCACAGTTAGTTCCCACTTTAGTGAGAGGATGAACTTTCTTCAAACTCACACTAAAGTAGTCAAACATGCAATCAAGAGGGGTCTGAATAAACTAATGCTTGGTGAGATGAGACAACAACAATCAAGAGGGATGATCAAGCCCCCAGGATCAAGATCCCATGGCAAATCAAACATAAGCACAAAGGAACACACATGAAAATGATGAAAAGGAATGAAAAAGAGAAGAGAAAGTCATATCAAGCTTTGATCGTTTGTTTAGCTCATTATGGATTAGATCTAGGTTTGTTCAAAAAGAAAATGCATACTCACTATGGGGCAACAAAGCTCATGGTTATGCACTTGGGGTGAAATCCCAGGTGAAACATACACTCATGGCTAGTATGTACTCACAAATACACAGGAGGTTATGGGGAAAATTCATGCCTCAGAATAGGCTTCTCACTCAACCATACTAAAGTTATACCTCCTAATAACTTTAATAAGGTGCCACAAAGGACAATGTCATTTCATACTTCATGAGATAAGAAAAGCAGTATGCTTAGAACTCATGAACAAAATGAGATGGAACCCACGAGGCATGCAAGTTGTGTTATGAAAGGTGGCCATGTAAATGCAAAATGTAACATGCAAAAGAATGTTCAAAGGAGTCTTGCTTAGTTCATGTGAGGTCTATAACTTAGGGAACATTGTGTCTAATGTCTCCAAGAGAGGACTGATCAAAGAATAGAATATTTGCAACTTAAGGGATGCAGTGTGTCGCATCAGACCACCAAGAGGAATGTAATATGCTAATATAGATCATGTTTATGAAGGAAACTATACCCAATGTCATCCACAAAGTGACAAACACATCGTATGGAACAAGAAGGTTGCACTAAGAACCAAGAAGAAGAAAAATGAAAAATGAATTATGCCAATGTATGCCCCCACTTTAAAGGAATTGCTACACATCGTTCTATGAGCAATTACTTTAAAGTAGCGAATGAAAAATGCAAAAAGAAACAAGACATGAGAGCCAACTTGGAAAGCCCCTATGCCAAGTCATACATTTCTGAGTAAGGCTACGTCATGTGAAGGAAAAGAAAATTAAAAGGAAGGGGTTGCCCCCAAAATGAAAACACCAAACACATAAGGGATCTATGGATTTAGGGTCAGTATGTTTGTTGCTGCAATGTTTTTTAAGGAGCTCAAAACTGTCATCATCCCCCAAATACATAGAACTGGAAGAATGACACAAAGAGAGCGAAAACAAAAGAAAAAGAAAATCCATTTCGGATCAATATGGAAGAGACATAGGATGTCTCAACGCTTTGCATCATCCTCAAAAGGAAAACACAAGCAAATGAAAATGAAAATGAAAAATATTTTAAGTTAACATGAAAAAAACATTGTGATCTCAATGCCTCACATCATCCCCAAAAGGAAAACGCAAGCAAATGAAAATGAAAATGAAAAATCTTTTAGGTCAACATGAAAAAGACATTGTAGTCTCAATGCCTTGTGTCATCCCCAAAAGGAAAACACAAAACAAAAATGAAAAATAAAATTGAAAGCAATGTATGACATAAGAATAATGAAGGGACAAATAGAGGAATTGTACAAGGAGAGGAGAACATCAAATGACACATCATGAGGGATCATAGTACACACATGCAATCACAAAAGAAAAAAATAAAATGCAAAAAGACTAGTAAGGTAGATGCAATTCAACCATCTAACAATCCATCCACCTCCCAATCTTAGTCAGGATAAGCGAAAGGTGAAAAACATAGCTAGGGGACAAGGATCAATGCATCACTAGGACAAGGCTAATCAAGTTCTTTCCCCCACTGAGTGCAAGGTGAGAATGAGCCGAGATAGGTGATGGGAAAGGTCATGTAATAGTAAGAATGGAAGATTCTACAACTATTGCATGATGAGGTGTGGGAAAGGTGGTTTATGGATTTAGTGGATAGCAATTATCGCCATCAAAATGATACTTACTCAATATTTCTTTCAATTGGTGACACTCATCACTTCCATTTTCAAGAACACGATGATATGCACAATGTGGAAAGTTAGCATCTTTAGGATAGATCACCAACCTATTCATAAGTGGTAATAATATGAGCCATTTGTTTAAAAGGATTTGCGATTTCCTTTCACATTCAAGTGGTGGAAAAAGAGGAAACTTGAGTTTTTGTAACTTGTAAGGCCTCTTGTGTTTGCTAGATTCCCCCTTTTCTTGAATAGAAGGAGGAGGAGGAGGAGGAGGAGGAGGACCCAAAGTGATCCTATCATCCTTGTCATTGTTATCAGATAAGGGTTGTTCATGTGGAAGGAGGACATTCAAATTAGGAGGGGAATCAAAGATCACCATGTCATCCTCATGAAGTCTCCAATATTCTAAGGGAGGCTTGCTATCATGAGGAGGATCTTGATATCCTAACCCGGTTTTGTTTTCATCTTTTGGACTTTTCTCTAAGAGTTGATGAATGTTATGTTCAGTTGTTGTGTCACATCCTTGTTTGCTTAAGAAGGTAAAACCTTTTCCATAAGTTTCTTCAAGGTTGATTGGTGTGTTTGTAACTTTGCTATAATAAAATGGTTGAGGGGTTGCTTATGTAGAAGAACTAGGTCCACCTGAGGGAGGGAATGTAGGTCCTTCATTTGTTTAAGGATGTAAGTAACCAAATATATCAGGAGGTGAGACTGTAGGAAGTTCTTGTTGTTTCATGGATGGATAAAAGGATGCATTAGCTTCAAGGTTGTCAAGGCATTCGTTTAGGAACTTATTCGTGTTGTCATCATCTTCTCTAATGATGTCAATAGCATGAGGAGGACATTCATGAGGAGTTGAAGGAACATGAGGAAGCTCAAGGTCATTAGGATCAATTCCAAAGGTACAATTTGACATGTCCACTAAAGATTTTAATTACATCCAACACTTATTAAAGCAAAAATCCATGATGCAAGCAAACTAAATGCAAGAAATAGAATAAAAAAACAAATTTGGAAAGTATGAAAGAATGCAATAATAGAAAACTGAAATGCAGAAAATACTTTGAAAATGACAAAAATTGAAGTGTAAAATGTGCAACTGGACTAATTCGCCTAGGGTGGCAAATGAGTCCAAGGATGAAATTTTTTGAAATTTTTTAAAAAAATTAAGATGATTTGTATGCTTTTCAAATTTTATGATGCAAAACTATGATGTAGATGCATCATTTCAATGTTTTGAAATGATTGGAAATGCAAAAATGAAATCTATATGATCTTTTCACTAATGCAATTTTGAAAACCCTAGGATACAAAACAATGCAAAAACTAACGCAATGTTGATGCAAATTAGCCCTAGGATGTAAATGTACTTGAAATCAAAAGTAAAAATGTTCTAAAGTTGGGTTCACCAAAATGTAAATAAAGATTTTGGCACCTAAGGGTCTTTCTAGCACTTTTAGGGTTTTTCACCTAAAAGGAGAAAGATGGGCCAAAATGTAATGTACACACTCAAAATCAATGTAAGGGTGGATGCAATATGCATAGATGAGATGGAATAAATGTAGAAAATGAACAAAAGCTATTGATTATGAATGCAAAACTAAGAAATTCAAAGTGTTTGAAAACATAGTGTTGTATGCAAACATGAACTACAAACATGAGCAAACAAAGACATAATTTAATGAAACTGAATGAGGTGCACTTGGAGGTTGTAAGCTAATGTTGAGAGGTTTTGGAATGCTAAAAATATCAATGTTGAAGACCACTAGGACTCATTCGCCACAAATGACAAATTAGTCCTATTTCTATTAAAAACTATTGGAACAGGTTTTGGGATGTCGAGAACACAAAACTTCATAAAACACTTTTTCTAGTATGGCAGTGGGACTCATTCACCATAGATGGCGAATTAGTCCACCTGCAAATTTCTAAAAATTCAAAGGTCAATTTTGTGGGTCCTAGTTTGCACTTTTCTACCTGACAACTTATCAAATCTAAATCTGGAAAATTTGATGGGAAAGTGTTCTCAAAACTTCAAATAGGGTTATATTGACTTTTATGACTTTGCAACACCTTTTTGACACCTTTCTCTTTGAAAAATCTGTCTACAAGACCTGCAAACACACATGTAAAGAGGGGAAAAAGGGTTAAGGGTTAGAATATAGGAGTTTGCCTTGGTCAAACCCCAATTCAGTAATCAAATCCTTGATAATGAAATGAAATAAAGAGAGAATGATGAAAAAATAACATGCAATGTCATAAACTCACCAAACCCTTAATGTTGATGTTTGAAGATGTGTTGCTCCAAGATGCTTGAATGCTTGATTGAATGATGAAGATGCTAGAATGCTTGAATGTTATAATGAATGAATGAATACTTGAATGAATGAGTGAATGGATGAATGTGGTTGATGGGGGTTAAAATGAGTAGAAAATTATGTATTTATACATAATTATGCCCTAATTTCCCAAAAATACAACATCATAGGCCAACCTTAGGTCTTAAGGAATAAAAACTCGCTAGTAATTTGAATTTATTTTGATTTTTATGCCAAGAGGGACTCATTCACCCCTAGTGGTGAATGGATCCCACTCAAGGCATGTGAATGGTTGTCAGAAATTAAGTTGTCTTAAATGATGTTTTTTAGGTTTGTATTCAAAAACACACTTAATTAAGGCCCATAAGTGCATAAAGGGGCCAAAACCATAAGAAAGGTGTATTTGTTGATGACAAGTCTAGAAAAGCGTGAAAGTTTGTTACAAGACTTTACAACACTTTAAAATAAGACTTGGTAAGTGATAAAAAGGGGAGTGTGTAGGTAAATTATAATAAGAAGAGTCTAGAAAGTGTGAGAATGTGTTACAACACTTCACAACACCTTTACAAGATATCATAAAGTCTTGATGATTCATAAAGATTCAAGACCTAATGTGAATGTGTGGGCCACATTGCAACATTAAATCAAGGAAAAATCAAGCCAAATGAGCACAAGGAGGGACAAAACAAGAAAAAGTAGAAGGGTTAATTTTTCTATGTCCACACGGGCTTTGGGGGTAGGGTTTCCTCCTTACCTCTGACTTTCAAAGGTAAGGATTCCTTCTTACCCCGATGTCTCCTTTCTTTTCATGATTCTTTGCTCCTCCTTTCTTCTAAGCATGTGGTAAACCGACGACCTGACACCTGACCTCTAAAGGCCCGATGCCCAATCTCTAATGGCTTGACACATGAATTTTGATGAAAGCATAAAGTAAACGGTAGGCTCGACGCCTGACTCCCAACCTCCAATCGCCCAATCGTCGATTTCCAAAGATGCATTTTTTGGAGGTCTAAACCATTTAATTCCAATTCTTTCAAAGTTTTTTTAGGCCCAACACCCTGATGATCCATAGATTAGCGCATTTTTGTTCAATGAATCCATTAATGTGCAACAACTCCCCAACTACCAAGCATGTTTTCTAGGGTTCAAGGACAACTTTTATTACTTTCCTTGACTTCTCCAAGTGATTTTGTAGGCACCATGCTCATTCATTGTTGATGGTTGTCCCTTTTGACTATTCTCATACTCAAATAATAGATTTCATGGAGGATTGTGGATGACTTTTCCAAGAAAATATTCACTGCAGGGTGATGGCGTGCAAGCCTTGTCTTCTCTAGGCTCTTCTTGGCATGATTTTCATAGCAGGTATGGTGACCATGCTTGTTTTGGGCACAAATTTTTTGGTTATGTCATGATTCTTTGATCAAATCTACTAACCCTAGCTAGGTTAGGGTTTGGTTAATGTTCATCTGAGTTATGCTTGATCTATAAAATCAATAGTTGTATATTTTTTAGGGGTTCTTCCTCTAGCTTTTCTATTGGAAACACTGCATTATTTACATTTTTTCATTGTAAAGATCACTTCTAAGAATTTATGTTAATAAAATTCAACTATTATCATTGTTATCCCTAACATGTTTGTGTAAAAGGGTGATCCCACAAAGCTGGTTTACAATTTCTAGGAGATTCTATTTTTTGCTAAAATCACATATTTTTAGAAAATATAATGATTTAATCCTTAAAAAGTTTCATTTAAAGCATTCCAATTGAAGACAGTTTGATCAAACTACCTTAGATCAAACCCCCTTGGATAGAACCCTACTAGTTTTAAACCATACCTATAACAGAGTCTCCTTTACACCTATAAAAATGTTGATAAAAAAGCACTTTTGATTTACCTTTTGGGGATCAAATAAATTCATTTAAAATTTATTTTTTGTATGTAGTCCTTATTATAAGCTTCCCAAAAAGTATAAGTTTAAATAAATTTAATTTTATTGTTGTATTTATTTTTTATTTCTTGTGAATGGGGTTTCACCAAAATCAAGCTCTCACATATGCATGTGGAAAATAGAATATTATAAAAAATTGAAAAATATGGAGTGCACCAAATATTGAGTCCTTGATCCAACAAAAAAAATTGAATTCGATACATACAAAAAAAGTAACGTGTTATACAATCTACCTATGTCTGAGTTGTAATTGGTATGACTTCAAAACTTGATTAAGGAAAAAATATTCAATAAAACACTATGAAACCAATTGGAAGCAATAGATATCATAGTTATAAATCTAAATTCGAAAAAATTAGAATTTTATCCTTCATGGAAAAAAAGTTGTTATCACGGTGAGCATCACTCTTCAAAATGGTATTTCTTGGAAAAAACTAGTTTTTTGAAGGAGATTGAAAAAAAGTGCAATCTAATTCCAAAATTTTTGAAAAAATATATTTAGAATTTATAGATTAAAATTTTCACAAATCACTAGTTTGCATCATCTTCAAATTCCTCATGGTTTAGGCTATAAATTTTAAAAGTGAAGATTTAGTTAGAAAAAATTAGTTCAATGTCCAATTTGACCAAAAATTGTAAACCAGTATTATGTGATCACCCAAAATCTAGTTACCTTCATGTTTGAGTATGTGTTTTAGTTGTTCCATTGATGTATTATGTTGTTCTAAATCAGGAAGAAACAAATTTATATCTTGGTGCATCACCTTCCTTTCATTTTCATGTTCTCCTTCTATCCCTTTTCCTCTATGATTTGTTAGATTAGAGTAGTGATAGGGGTTTTATGTGATGGGTTAGACCAACACATTTGCACTTAGTTTATAAGAGGAAGCCAACCTTCTCCAGAGAATCAACCTCATTTGTGCAAGGTCCCACACCTTGAGGTTGTTTCCATTGTGTCATTAGAACACTGAACTCTTATTCAACTGGGTGCAGTTTTATGTGGCAACAATTACCACAATCAAATGTGAGTAATGTATAATTTTCTTATGTCTTTTATAGTCTTCAAATGCAGACAAACCATTATTTTATTAGATGTTTTCATTGCTATGTGCCAACAAAAACCACAAAACTAGTTGAATACTCATCATAATCCACTCTAGGATGTACCAACTTATGTTTTCTCTTAACACATTGAGCCAACTGATACTTTGTTTCCTCTTTATTCCTCTCAGGTGCAATAATAACAAACATATTTCCTACAAAAAATATTTAATTCAATAAAGTGTGACATATAATTTGTATATTAATATGCATACATATAAAATTATATATATTACAAAATAATGTAATAAAAAAACTAAATGAAAATACCTTTTTGTACAAGGTCTAAAACATGATCATAATCATCTGATGTTGTTGGAAGTAAGCCACACTTGGACCAATGATGGTTTAGCCAAAGAGAGGCTAGAAACTTAGTTGGTAGAGCACTCTAACAGCAAATGGAAGGTCCTAGATTTGTGTCCTAGTTGGTCCAAATGTGCAGTAGCTCAACAAGTGGTATCAAAGCCAAGCCAGGAGCCCCAAGCACCAGCAATGTGGCTTAAGGGGGTATTGCAAGTAAACCACACCTAGACCAACGATGGTTTGGCCAAAGAGAGGCCAGAAACCATGTTAGTAGAGCACTCCTGCATCAAATGGAAAGTCCTAGGTTCGTGTCCTATCTGGTCCAAATAAGCAATAGCATTGTTACCTATTTTTCACTACCAGCTCAAACAGGTAGAGCTGAATTGAAAATTCAAATCAAAAGGTACACAAGTTGTTCAAAATTTTCTGCTAAGTACTCATTATTGTGCAATGTTTCGTTACAATGTAAATTTCAGTAATATTATGCAAAAAACATCTCAAAATGATATCATAAATTTGCATAATTTTTGTTGTTTTATTCATAATGTACAAACCAAAATCCCACAAAAGTCATGGGAGTAACTCAATTTGATTTTTATAATCAAATAAGGGGTGTATGATGTAAAGTAGACTATACAACTGAGAATAAAGAAGGCATAGGGTAGAAAGTGATTCGTCATTTCCTGGAATGACGAATCATTGACAAGATGAGGTCTTTAGTTGTGACTCCAGCTCCAGCTCCAAGCTCCAATGCCCTTGCAAGGTTGATAGAAGTGTGGTTAGAGCAATGCGAATCAAATCCTATCATATTCCTAAGCTACCAACATAAATATAGTATACTTTTGATCAAGCATCCATCAGACGATTTCAGATTCCAAAGGCATAAAACTCAAGAGGAAAGCTTTTAGCTTCTTTTATTTTGCTAACACGTTTGCTCACTATGTAGGAACAGGTTTATTATGTTCATGATCATCTTATCAAATATGTGGAGTAAAATAGGCTCCCACAAGGGTTGAGCCCAACATATCATAAGGACACCTCTCATTCATATCATTAGTTGAGAGTTATCAAGTATTTAATTATAGTCATCAAATGGAACTATTGTAATAAAATTCATAAAGAAATCTAATTCAATATGGTGAAAATATATTGAGCAAGCATCTTATTGCTCATAATTCAATAGAAAAATCAAAGAGGCATGTCAAAAGAGCATTGATTGCATTTATAATCTCTTGTTTCAGCTCTATCTTTCATTTTTATTCACATTTTGATGAGACATTGAGCCCCTTTATACTGAAGGGAAAGCAGAACATTCAACAATTCAATTATTTCTTATAACTCTAAAGTACATACATAGTTCATCCAAAGACTCAGGAGGACAGTTAACATGATAACAGAGCAACATTATTGCATCTTAAGATCAAGAGACAAAACAAAGTAATTTGTAACAACATCATTATGCAGGACAACCACATATGCAAGTAAGGCATTAACATATTAAAGCATCAAGGGAAACATTATCAGTATATTAAAGGGGTATGACTGTCATTATCATTACCAGTCCCATTTGATTCAGTTAACAGAATTCAAATTCAAGAAATTTCCAAGTAACAAAAGAAATGATAAGTGAAGAACATTGGAGATATAGTTCTATGATAGACATCAACGCAAATACAAAGAAATAGATTTGTATTCCATAGAAAAGGAGCATTTTATAGAGAACAATCATGGATAATACTGCTGCTACAAAACAATAAAGTGAATAGGCATACATGTTTCAAGTGCCAAATGATAGCAATAGAAGTAATAGTGAACATGCAAAAGGAGATTATCAGAGCCATAAAGGTCATCAAGAAGTAACAGTGAGCATTAAAGGATTATTGTTAATACTCAAGAAATTCAAAGTCATCAGACCACAGAGAATAGTGAGAAGTCTACAGGATAGCATGATGAGTGCAATAACTATAAAGGACAACCAACTGTCAATTCAAATGTTTATCAAATGACAAGGATATTACAATCATATGAGCATACAATAGTCATGATAGCAGCAATAAAAATCTTATGAGCATGTGCCCCTACAGGAAGCAATTCACAGAAGCTACACGTGAACATTATAAACCTTGGTCAAAGTAAAGTATAGCATTCATGATAATGAGGGCTTCATGCCAAGGAACAATCATGGATGAGACTGCTAAAATATCACTATAAAATCATAAGGTACAATCACATCATATAGTGATTTATGAATTTTTTGATGAACAAAATCTCAATAAGAAAACAAAATGCAGAAATCAACAGGGAACAAAGTGAGATAGCAGTGAAAATGGAGACATAAATCGTGATGTTTACTTTATCAAGACATACAATTATTTCTTGAAATACAAGCCACAATGTACTGAAAATGAGTATCTAATACCTGCAGCTTTATTTTCAGAATTCAGATATTGTAAATAAAG
>VDFB02101082.1:0-11790 GCA_007258455.2 Sequoia sempervirens
AAGCCTTGAGATCTCGAGGATATTTGTAACTAGCACCCCATCACGCTCCTCAATGTTTCTTAAAAAATCATTGCCAAAGATCTGGCTCTAAAGATCTATCATCTTTTGCCTCAGATTGTGCACCCAAAGAAAATTGGGTTTATCAAGTCTAGATTTATCCTAGACAATATCATTGTTGTGTGGGAAGGCATGGGGTGGGCCAAGAATTCAGACCAGAAAGCTATTTTTCTCAAAATAGACTTTGCTAAAGCTGATGACCGCATAGAATGGCCTTTTATTTTGGCCATGTTGAAAGCCTTGGGGTTTGGGCCTAATTTCATTCAGGTTTTCCAAATGCTCTTCTCAGATGCCTATGCTTGTATCACCATTAATAGTCGCCAATCTCTTTCCTTTGGGATTTTCCACTCCATTTGGCAAGGATGCCTACTTGCTCCTCTTTACATGCTTGTTGTTGAAGGATTTGGCTATCTCCTGGCCAATGCGGTTTCTCAACAACATGTCAAAGGAATTTATTTTCCTAACTCCCAGACTCAACTAGTTAATGGCCATTTTGTTGATGATGCTTTCCTCACTCTTCTAGAGGAAAAGAATAATATTAAGGTGGCTCTAGAATGTCTTAACATTATTTTCCTTGCGTCTAGCTTTTCCATTCAGTGGCGTAAAACTTTATGCTACAAACAATCTATATTGCCCACTCCTCACTAGCTTCAGTAGTACAGTTGGAAATGGATTGGGCTAGGGGAAATCTTTCAGTTTCTGGGCATTCCCTTTGCCTTCTAGGCTTCTCCGACTAAGTTATGGCAACCTTTCCTCTCCAGGATTGAACAAAATTTGGCCTATTGGATTACCAAGCCTCTTTCTTTGGCAAGGAAATTCCAAGTGTGCTCCAATATTTTAGCGGCCACACATGTCTACTACTCTTGTTGGGCCCCTTCAAAAGCTTCCTATGCCAACCTTGAAAAGTTTCTTTGGGACTTTCTTTGGGCCTCTACAGAGTCCCACAGAGGGTTTCACCATGTTGCCAGGGAGTTTTGTTTCCTTCCCAGAGACTCTAAAGGACTTGGGTTGCTTTCTACTCAACAACAAGGGATTGCCTTGTGTGTGAAATGGATAATTAGAGCCCTTTCTAGAAATGAAGAATGGAAGATTCTCCTCAAACATTGCATTTAGTTTTTTTTCTATTCACAGACCTGCCTGGAAGGGGATTAGCTTTCAAACCCTTATGTTCATGAAGGAACCAGTCCAAATTGTGGGAACTTTCATGGACAAGAGGATTTAGAGAGCCTAGGAGGTGGTTAAGCCCTGGCTTTGTTGGGTTGGCTTTGGTTTCCATGATGGGCTTTCACCCAATCAATAGAATGTTTGGTGGTCACCTCTCTTTTCTAGTAATGGTCAGCCACTAGCTAAATCACCTTGGCTTAAGGTGCTAAGGTTCCACAAGAAAGGCATTCAAACTTTGCAGCAAGTGTTTCACAGGCCCACAACGCACATCATGTCATGGGAAGATTTTCATGCCCTTTATAGGCTTCAAAACTAGGACCGTGATATTTATGATGGTCTAGTGAATTATATTCCTTTAGATATGCTTTATAAGGTGGGAATTCATGGGTCCAAGCCCTGGTGGAAGGACTGGAATAGTACTCAAACACCCCTTTCTTAGGAATTACAAGCCTAGGGTTGGTTATAGATGGATTTCACCACACTTTCCTATGATTGAAAGTTTGAACCAGAGGTGGCTTCTTCAATCCCCTGCTCATATCTAGCAAAAAAGATTCTCTCCCACTTGGTCTGCAAGTGTTGAGCTGAAACTTGCCCATTTTTCCTGGTGTATTATTTTCCAAGGCTTTCCTATGGGTTCTCAACTTGTTCACTTGGGTGTCCAGGACCCTCGTTGCCCTTTTTGTGGGTAAGCTAAGTCTTTTAAGCATCTCTTTTGGTTTTGCACCAGAGCTCAGTAGTTTTGGAATTGAATTCATGAATTCTTTCATCCTTTCAGACCAGAGCCCTTCTCTTGGCATATGATTTTGTTGGGAGACTCACCCAGTCTTCCTACTAAGTATACCTAGCTTTGGTACACTTTCAGGGTGGAAATCCTCTTCAATATATAGAAAGACAAAAATGTCTACATATTTTCTAACACACAAATGGATAAATATGTTTCTTCATATTCTAAAGCTATTATTTGCTCTAATGTGCTCTTGCAGATTCAAGTTCAAGCCAACAAGGTTTCACTTGAGGTGGCTCACCTTTAGGTGCTTTTGGATCATTGGGGCAATGCCCTATGTACTATTACTCGGGTGCCTACTTTGCCCACTTCCTCTAGCATTCGGTCACCCTCTCAGGGCCAGTAGCAGAGTGGCTCTACTCACCCCCACTCTCAGCCTCCTCTTCAGCGTGGTTCCTGCCCTACTCGGTAGGCTCATTCTCCTCCTTCTCAGGTTGGCCAGGTGTGGTCCTCTAGAGGAGCAGCAGGGAACAATGATGTTGGTTCTGGGTGGCCCTCTAATGATACTTCTACTATTGGCTCTGGTTGACCAGACTCTAGTAAATGCTTTTTTTGTCTGGCACTTGCAATCTTTCCATGGCGCGAGGATAAAGAAAAAGAGAAAGAGAAAGATGTTGATGATGGATGGGGTCCGCCTCCAGACGTCACTCTAGACCCCGTTGATGTATGGGGGAAACACATGGATGACAGAGATCCTCCTAGCTCTATTGGTACTGCTCTGGCCGCTTGATGGCCATTTTATTTTATATGTTTGTAATGTTTATGGATTTATGGGCTAGGGCCAAGTGACTTTGGTTTTTAGTTTTCTGGGCTTTGCACATGTGACTCTCGGGGTGTGCCTTCTTACCACCTGCCCTTTTTTTGTGAATATGTAACTTCATCGTTATTAATAATATAGATAGCTTCCTATTCATCAAAAAAGAAATTATTATGTTTATTAATATTTGGATTTTGATATATTTTGACTTTGTGTTTAGTTTATTCTATTTTAATTTCTATTAGAATATATATATATATATAGACTACCCCCTATAAATTGCAGTGCATAGGTAAACTTTTTTCACATGACCAGTGGTGCTAGCGCAACACACCCTCTGGTACCAAGGGGACGGTGGGGAGACTAGACCTTGTGACCTCTTGCTTGCAACAGGATGATTTAGCCAATCAAGCTAGGCCCACCACCCCTTTATTTATATTTAAGTTTGAAATTTATTTTTATTATTTATGTCTTTTTATAAAATTAAAAATACTAGAATTAATTTAATTTATAATTATTTGTCTTATTAAAGTTTAATTATTGTATAATAATTCTATTTTGAATTTTTATTTTTATTTATATAATAAAATGAATTTCAAACTTGAAATCTAAATTAAAAGTTATAAAGTGAGTGCGAGAGAGAGAAGATAACTTTTGATTAGTCATTTCATGCTGACAATCCAAGGATAGCACATCGGATCTCGAGATGCTGTCAGTCCGGTCCGCGTCGGTCGACCAAGAGCATCATCGGAAAGGATCGAAAGAATAAATAAAGATCGATCACGAAAAGTCGAAAGATAAAGAGATTTCAAAGAATCGAGATAAAGATCGAGACGTCGAAATCGATCGAGGAACAAAGACAGCGCGAAAATACTTTAGCAACTAGTTATGTCTTTTTAATTTGGATTATATTCATGTGTCATTTACAATAATATTAATTAAGTAATAATTTTGAATGGGTTATTACATTTGGTATTAGAGCTTCAAGTTCAACTCTAGGCCTTTTGATTCTACCATAGTTTGACTAGGGGTAGTCAACCCTTGACCCAAAAATTAGTTGTCCTGAGAATTAACCAAACCTAAATTTAATGTAGGAATGGGAAGGTCAAAGGTAGGATGAAGGAAAGGGAAAACTATTAGAACCTCATGTTAGAATGATGTAAAGGAAGGAAATGCCAAGATGGAGGTTCAATCAGAAATTCTCGATGACGACACTCTAGATCAAGCTCTTACATGACTCAAGCTAGAGAGAGGCTTGAAGATTGAGGAGAAGCGAACACCTAAGATCAAAATGTTCTCCGCAATTCAGGACTAGCCTCTAGGGTGTGGACCCAATGCACCCTTGTTGACTAAAGAGGAAAAGGAGAGCCTGCACACTCAACCATCCTCCTCTGTAAAGTTTGAAGTAAACTCAGATCATGACCCAGAGGAATGTCCTCTTTTTGGTGCCAATAAATCAGAATGATGTAACAAGAAGCCTATTATAAATAAGGGTCTATTGACTCACCTTAAATATAAATAAAATCAAATGATATTCTTTTGGTGTGTTCAATAAAGGACTCTAAAATGTGTGTGTTATGCATGAATGTGTATGTCTTCTAGAATGAGGGATCTATGCATATGAAAATTATGTGATGTAGCATAAGAACATTTATTTGTAGAACCTTGTGTTGAGATGAGATAAACATGAATTTGTTGCAGGATAAGTGTGGAACAACATGGTGACCAACAAGAAAGACGGGGGTGGTAGTGGTTCCAATAACGGCTTGAATAAGAGAGTAGAGTGAATTCTAGAGCTTCTAAATCGACAAGAGTCTTGCATGGATCATATAGAGCAAGAAGTATGAGTGGCACATGAGGACCAGGACTGCAGGGATGCAGAAGGCAATCAAGGAGACAGTGGTCCAGGGGTAGGTCCACGAGGGGGAATTGAGGAAGAGCTTGGGAAAGACCTCAAAAGAGTAGCATTGCCCAAGTTTGATGGTAAGGCTATTGGAGCAGGATCTAAGGCTTGGATTATCGAAATGGAAAAATAATTTGGGCTCTGTAACCTTTCTAAATAGACCAAGGCGGCATGGGCTATATATCAACTCTCAGGTGAAGCAGTGACTTGGTGGGATAATGAGAAATTAGAATGAAATCTTTAGCCTCTCGAGATCACATGGGAACCCTTCCTCCAAGCTTTTAGAAAGAGATGGTTATCGTAGCTTTTCTTTGACAAGAAAGTGACAAAATTTTAGAACTTAACCCAGGGAAATATGAATGTGATTCAGTATTGGGAAAATTTCACCAACATGTTGAAGTATGTGCCCCAGTATCAAGGAGATGAACGATTCTGTATCAAGAAATTTATAATGGGACTCAGACCTCACATAGGAGTTGAAGTGGGTATGCACGAACCTCAAACCATGAATGAATTTTTCCAAAAAGCCAACAAGTAGGAACAAAAGCTGCAACAACTATCCAATCTTTGCAGCAATTCAAACACTAAGTTGCGGTATAGGAAGAAGAAATTTCATAAGGGAGACAAGAGCCATCGGATTTTTAATCTCAAGAGGGGAAGTGAATTGTAGGAGAAGGGTGGAGATGGTAATACTAGAAGGGACAAGAAAGAAAACAAGGGTAAGGGTAAGGATGACCATAAGTAGAAGGGCTTTAGGGAGGACAAGCCAAGAGGTCACAAAGGGCCTCGAGATGGATGTTATACTTGTGGAGGTGACCATTATGCCTTAAATTTTCCTTAGCAGTTGAAGTCACAAAAGGAAGGAAGCTACTAGTAGACTCAACATCCCCAGATCCATGTTGCGGTGGACAACAGATAGGCAAAGTATCAGGCTTCACCAATTCAGCTAACAGGTAAGCTCCATGGCCAATCTCTCTCTATCTTAATTGATACTAGAGCTACTGAATGTTTTATAGATCCTATAATAATATCCAAGATACCCATTAGACCTAGATACATGGAAAATTCATGGACAGTCCAGTATGGTAATCAAGCAGAGCATAGGGTAAATACTTGTCTCTTTTGCAGTGAGTTATAGCTTCCAACCTTTCAAACTCAGGTCAACTTGTATGTGGAACCCTTGGGCTCATATGATGTAATTTTGTGAATAAATTGGTTAAATGATCATAAGGCTATAGTGAACTATGAGGATAAGGTGGTCAACTATCTGGATGATTATGGAAACCCAGTTGAGGTATGTAGAATGCAAAGACCCTTAGAGCTTAGACAAATTTATGTGATGCAGTTCGAGAAGGTTCATCGAAATGGGTGTGCAATTTATGCGGTGCATGTCAGTAATCCATGTATTTAGATGACAATCCCATTCTCAAGGAGTTCCAAGATGTATTCCCTGATGAACTTATGGAGATGCCTTCGAAGTGGGAATTTGATTTTTCTATCGACCTAGTTATAGGAGTTGAGGCTCAATCCAAGTCACCTTATCAAATGACCACCACAAAACTCTATGAGTTGAAGGCCCAACTAATGGAATTATTGGATAAGGTACTTATAAGACCTAGTGTGTCTCCTTAGGGAGTGCTGGTTATTTTTGTGAAAAGGAAGGATGGAACTTTGTGTCTATGTATAGATTATAGGATGTTGAACAAGGTTACCATCAAGAACCGGTATCCACTCCCAAGAATTGATGAACTATTTGATCAAATGAAGGGAATGATGGTGTTTTCCAAGATTGATCTCAGGTCGGGGTACCATCAATTGAGGATTAAGGAAGAAGATATTCTAAAGACTACATTTAAAACTCGGTATGGACATTACAAGTTCACAATGGTACCTTTTGGCTTGACTAATGCACCAACAACCTTTATGAACCTCATGAACAGTGTATTCAAAGACTGCTTGGATGACTTTGTCTTAATTTTCATTGACGAAATTCTAGTTTACTCGAAGACTATTGAAGAGCACAATAGGCATTTGAGGATAGTTTTTCAACGATTGAGAGAAAGGAAAATCTTTAGGAAGTTGTCCAAGTGTTGATTCTATCAGGACAGAGTGCACTATTTGGGCCATATCATTTCAACTGAAGGAGTCTCTGTAGACCCTGAGAAGATCAAGGCGATTATGGAATGGACAGTCCCTCAGAATGTGGTGGAAGTCCATAGCTTCATGGGCCTCACAAGATACTATAGGAAATTTGTGCAAGGGCTCTCCCAAATTGCATCTCCTATTACTTCACTCCAAAGGAAGAGAATGTGGTTTGAATGGATCGAGAAATGCAAGCAAGTATTCCAACTCCTAAAGGAGAGGCTCACAACAACACCAGTACTAAATATCCCTGATCCTTATGGGAGATTAACATTAATCACAAATGCTTCAAGAGAGAGATTGGGAGTAGTATTAATGCAAGATGGACAAGTGGTAGCATATGAATCAAGGAAGCTTAAGCAAAATGAAGTGAAATACGCACCTCATGATTTAGAATTGGTGGCCATAGTTAATACCTTACAGATGTAGAGGCATTATCTTTTGGGAAATCCCTTTGAACTCAAGATAGATGACTTAAGATCGAGATACATATTTACCCAGCCAAACCTTAATGTGTAGCAAAGGTGGTTAGAATTCCTTAGTGAGTACGCCTTTGGAATTGAATATATAAAAGGGAAAGAGAACAAAGTGGTTGATGCTCTTAGTAGATGAAGACATATGGCAGCCATGATCTCAATGAGATCTAACTTGAGATAGTAGGTAATTCAGAATCTGCCAAGGGATGAGCACTATGAGAGAGTGAAGATTACCCTAGTAGTAAATCCTTCAGATCATCGGTTTGATGGGTATGAGATTGAACCAGATGGTATTTTAAGATATCAAAGAAGAATGTATATTCCTGACTCTAGAGAGCTAAGAAAGATGGTTTTAGAAGAAGTTCACAATGCACCTTATTTAGGACACCCCAGAGTATCCAAGATGATCTCAGAGTTGAAGACTGTATTTTTGGCCAAAACTCAAGAAGGATGTAGTGGAGTACGTAGCCAAATGCTTGGAGTTCCAGCGAGTCGAGGTTGAGCATGCACATCCAACCGGGTTATTGTATCCTCATGACATACCTGAGTATAAATGGTAGGTGATTAGTATGGATTTTGTGAAGGGGTTGTCATTGAGCAAGAATAAGCATGATGTTATCTTGGTCATGATTGATTAGTTGACTAAGGTTTTGCACTTCATTCCAGGAAACCTTAAGGAAGGATTGTTGACCCTAGCCAAGAAATTCATCCAGGAGATCTTCCACTTAAATGGAGTGCCAGAGACTATCATTTCTAATAGGGACATGCGAATGACCTCAAGTTTTTGGATGACCTTGAATGTTGCATTGGGGACCAAATTGAATTTTAGCTCAGGTTATCATCCTTAGACTAACAGGTATACAGAGAGGGTGAATCGGGTAGTTGAAGATCTCCTTCGAATGTATTGTATGGACCAATAGTATAGATCAGAAGAATATTTTCCTTTGGTAGAGTTTGCTTACAACTCCTATCATACATCCTTAGGCACAACACCATTTGAAGCCTTGTATGGGCGGAAGTGTCATACCCCCATCAGTTGGGATAAATTGGAGGACAAGATCATACTAGGACCTAAAATGCTTAAGGAAATGGAAGAAAAAATGAGGGTCATTAAGAGTAGATTGAAAGAGGCAGCAAACCGGCAAAAGAGTTATTCCAATAAGAACAGAAATCTTAGAAAATTTGCAACAAGGGATAAAGTTTTCTTGAGAGTTAAACCTCATAAAAGTTTTATTTCCTTTGGAAAGTCTTCCAAGCTAGCCCTAAGATATGTGGGACCAATTGAAATATTGGAAGTGATTAACGTAGTTTCTTATAGACTAGCTCTACCACCTACTCTAGCTCGACTTCATAATGTGTTTCATGTTTCCTTGCTTAAGTTGTATCATCCTAATGTGACTCATGTACTTGATTGGAAATCATTGCAGATATAGGATCCGGGAGTGGTGCTAGTGGAGCCTATTAGAACCCTGGATAGATGCAACGTTAAGTTGTGAAGTAAAGATATTGCTTAATTAAAGGTCCAATAGGACCAGTACTCAGAGGACAGTGCTACTTGGGAGGATGTGGAAGAAATAGAATGCTCCTTTCCACATTTTCTTTCTTGAAAAAGAAACTAAATAATTTTGTTTGGAAATTTTTGGATTGAGATAGTATGATATTTCATGCTTAAAATTTTGATGTAATGTTGAAATAGACATAAATCTTGATGTGATGTTGAAATAGACACATATACTTCTGATGTGATGTTGAAATAGACATATAAATTTTGATGTGCTATTGAAATAGACATATAAATTTTGATCTAATGTTGAAATAGACATTTATATATTGATGTGATGTTGAAACAGGCATGTATCTTCAAAATTGATATGGTTTTCTTTTATTTTGACTTATTAGACATCGGGACGATGTCTCTTCCAAGAGGGGAAGGATGTCATAACCCAATTTTATTGCTTGTTTATCATAATATGGAAAATTGAATTATTGAAGGAATTCAATTAAATATTAAATGGAAATTTGGATTTTTTGGAAAATGAATGAAAGAAGTTGACTGATGTTGACTTTGCAAACTTTTGGAGATTATTTTATATGTTACTAAGAATTGAATGTTACTAATCAATTTGAAAGTGCAAGTGTGTGTAGTTGCAAGGTGATATGTTGAAGGACGAGAACACAGTTGAAGTAGGATTGTTTAGTCAAATCATGATGAAAATGAACTAAATAGTAAGCCAGTTGGAATCTGGGTGCACACACCACAAATAGCATGATGATTTGCATTTGAACTAATTTGCATATATAAGAGAACGTAATTTCCTGACTTGAATTGTTTCATTGTTTGAAAATGAATGGCTTGTAGATTAAATTTTCTACTCAAACTCTATATTTTTTAAGGAAATGAAAGCGAGTATTGTAAAGAAAATTCCTTTGTTAGTATATATATATATATAGATGCTCAAAATGAAAATTCAAATTCTTTGTTTTAAATGATAAGTGTATGGAACTTATAAGCCATTCCAAACAAATAACTTATACATGAATGCATATATATATATATATATATATCTATGTATGTATGTATGTATGTATGTATGTATGTAAAATAAATACAAGTAAATGCATATACATATATATATAAATATATGTATATATATATGTGTGTGTGTAATATATATATACATACATATGTATATATATATATATTCAAATTCATATTGAATTCAAAGTTGATAACTGATATATGATGAACCAGACTATTTGAAAATAAGGAGAATCCACAAAAGGCATCGCATAGAGGAGTGGAATGCCACTGGATTAATGACCACATTCAAACTAGGCAAAGGTTGGTAGCTAGGCAATAATGCCAATGCTAGTAACATGCAAATGAAAGAGAGAGATGTTACCATTTTTTTTAGAAGACAACCGGGAAAAAACGTAGAAGGAAGAACATGGGGTTCAAAGAAAAAGAGGAAAAAGTAGCAGGGGAACTTGAGACTAGAAAAAATTGATGGAAACATCACAAAAGTTTGGAAAATTTGAGGTAAATTGACTCCCTTTAGCCATTGACTTTATTTAATTGCTATTATCAAATCATGCATGAATTTTTTCCTCATTTCAATGGAGTTTTATCATAACACCACAAATATGTGAGACATTTTTTCATTTGATGCAGCTTGGAAGCTGAATACATGAAAATTGTTTACCACCTTAAGGCGGGCACATGGCCTACGAAAAATGTATTATGGATTCTTCCATGACTTAGAGCCTACGCGGCTATTACATAGGGCTAGACCAAGGCTCGAAGAGCTTCAAAGGCTTGGCCATTTTCCCTATTTGCATTTAGATGCTTAGCCTATGAAGGCTATCAGAATTTATTCTGATGAATATGTAATTTGTTAAGATTAATCCTTTGTGAAGGATCGACTACCATCCTATGGGAGGGTAGGATATTCTTGTTTTCTTTTGTATTTCATTTATATTTTATCAAATTATTGTTATCGAATGGGACGATAATAGAGAGGGGATTTATTGAATGTTTCTTAAGCCTATCATTGTAAGTATGTTGTTAAGTAAGAAACCGACCTCATTCGATAGGAACGATGGTATGAATCCAAGTTTGAGATACAGACAAAATTCTACATGTAGAACATTTATGCATGCATGGTATAAAAAAGTAAGCCCACATGGAAAATTTCAAATATATCATTGATGCTTAGAAAGGAGAAGCCTGTTCATTGGGTTTGGTCGACCTAGAGCAACCATAGACTGTTGTAGCAGCCTAAAAGGCAAGAGTATTGATTGAACTTGAAGCTTTTTTTTCCTTCTTTGATTAAAATATTGCTCAATTTTTTCTTCAACATAGTTCCTTATAGTATTAAGTTTCTCATCAAATTTTCAATAATGAAAGTGTTTAGAACTTGAACAATAAAAATTATGTCTTTGTGTTGAAACTGGGCTATTTGATTTAATTATTTCCAGTACAATGTGGAAAATCTTATTATTTTTTAAACAGTGAACAATTACTTGTAAAGTGTTCATTTTTGCAAATGATTAGCTTGAGATCAACAAATAAAGTAAATGACATTAATTGTCTTAAAATGTAATTGTTTAAGTTTGAAACAGTATTATGATCATGTAAATAGTGGATATTCTTTTAGAACAACACTATTTTGTAGTTGTAAACAGCTTGTTTAATAACTGTTTAGTAGGAAACAGTACTTGTTATATTTACACAATGAATGTTCATATGCAAACAGCTTGTTTTATGACTGTTTAGTAGGAAATAGTACTTGTTCTATTTACACAATGAATGTTCATATACAAACAACTTTCTTTATAATTGTTTAGCAGGAAACAATACTCGTTATGTTTAAACAATGAATGTTCTTATGTAAACAAAAATGTTAGAGTATCATAGTTGTGAGAATGCAATAACAATATGTGTGAAACTGTTAGTATAGACTTGTTCTAATTCTTATTTTTGACAAGAAACATCAATGGAATACTA